>WSUB01000019.1:296433-365024 GCA_019633425.1 Tulasnella sp. 424
ACTCGCAAGTGTCTCCCTCGAACGCTGCTCCTGGAAGCCGACCCGGTACAAGCTCTGGCTTCGCTGCTGGCTCCGCGGCTCCTGTTAGTGTCAGGTCACTGCCAAACTTCCCCTCCATCAGCGAAGCACTGGGCATCGACTCTAAGCCCCCAGCCACCGCCGACGGTTCTGGTGCTGGAGACTCGAACGCTTCTGCTGGCCCTCCGTCCTCTCAAAGCGGCGCTGCTGCTGGAACATCTTCCTCCCCGCATCGCCAAGCTGCGATCGAAGCGTGGAGATGGTTCGAAGATCATTTGGATGGACTCTTGGAGAGTGTACGGGGTTGGAAGTTCGATCAGTTTGAGATCCACGTGCGGGCCTTTTGGGCGAGTTTGAGTGGGGATTATCGGGAAGCCGTTCATACTCCTGCTGTTGCTAGTCTGGTTGTGACAGCCAATGCTGTGGTTTATGACGTGAGTGCTGTGCCGGGTTGTGAAAGGCTTGGCACGAGACTGATGGATTTTTGGTGATGTAGGAAATCCTCGAAATCCTCCGGACCCAGATGCTCGCCTCTATCCCTCCTCATTCCCTCGCTAGCCTCCGTAAGCTAGCCGAGAAGATGGAGAAGATACTCCTGCTTGCGCTTGAAGGGTACGACAACACCTTTGTCGAACCAAAAGTAGAGCTCGGCACCCGCTTCGGCCACCTGGTCCTCCGCTTCCTCGACATGTATCAAGTCACTCGAGACCTCACCTCCGTCCTATCCAACGCTCAACAAGTCGCTGACATGCGCCGTGCATGGTCCGAAGTCGACTTTGAGTTAGTCCGAAACCAGGCCGCTTTGATGTGCAACTGCCGGCACGAAGATCTTCAGCAGCTGCTCGAAGTCAGCTTTGTGGCTGTTTTGGATGGATTGGTTGCCAACGCTCAGCTTGGTGGTCTGGTCGGACGCAGCGAACCCGTGAGGGACATCATGAATTGGGCCGATATGTGCTACGAGAGGCTGATGGGCAGGGCAAGTGGTGGTGCTGATGGAGAGGAAAAGTCTACGATGAGCTCGAGGAGTGTTTTGATTCGGTGGGGATATGTGACGAGTCAGGTTATGAGGGACTTGGTATGTGGACTGGTCGCTCCGAATACGGCTGCATGCTGACAGGCGACGATCTCCTAGACAATCCGAAGCGATCCTTCATCTGGACATTTCCAGGGTTTGAAGCTCTTCCTCGACGATTGGATCGCTTTCAACGTCCTTCCAAGCATCGCCCTCTCAACCAACTCGGTGCAAGCTTCTGTGGAGCCAGTGATGCAACAACAATACCTCGCTCTCAGTCCCATGCCTGGACAGGAGTTCACTGGCGCCGCTAAAGAATAAACTTGGCTTACTAATCAACGTTCATGGTGAATAAAATACTCAGAGGTCGCGAAACAAACTGAACCCGACTCCGAGTCGGCCCCGTCGACTCTGCCCTAACAGTAAATGATCTAACATCCAACGCCCGTCTAATATCGGTCTCTATAGATCTCCATGCTGCACCATCATGAATATCTCGTAACCGTTTATCCAGAGGGGTTTGTTGAAGCCACTCTTCCCTTGTGAAGGGGGCCTGCGGGCCCATATAGGCCTCTCTCCGCCAGTGTTCAGTTTCCTCGGCTTCTCCTGGACAAAGGAGAAGTCGTTGGATATACCCGATAAGGGATGCATACGGAAGAAGCTTCTGTGGCGTGCGTTTAAGGCGATTGCGTGAGGTCTCGTACATCGTTTGTTGAATACAAGACGCCTTCACAGCCTTCTCGCGTGCAGTCTGTTGAGCTAAGTTCGCGCATGTAGAGCTCGAAGGGAAGCTGAGGTAGAGAATGATCCTGTAACAAGTGCTTCCAGTCGATCCTTGTCTGAGATACACAAGGCAGGTGAACCGCCGTTGGGGGCAGCTCCTTTGGGGGTTGAAAGTCGGAAGTCGGCATCGAAGTCGGGATCATAAACATCATCCTTCTCGGCCTGGGTGGCTCCCGGAGACAGAGCCATTTCGTAGACTCACAGTGACGCGCATAGTACTATCACGCCTTTCCCAGGTCGGTAGTGTTGCTAGTGGTGCTGCCGCTGACGCATTCAAGTTGGGTCGGCTGGAGAGGAGCTCCGGAGTCTCGGCACCTCAACCTTAGAAAACCCAGCAGGAGGGGTTCCCAAAGGGATGCATGGGTAGATCGATTGGCCTGTGCCTGCTTTCGGAGCAGCTCCAGTCATTTGCGTTTCTCCTCTTCCTGAATGTGACGGTTGACCGTGGTCCGTTTGAGTCGACCATGACGCCTTACTACCTTTGCATTTTGAGCATGGGCACGGTTTTGAAGAGGCCTGGAAGGAGTCTCTGAGCAACATAGGATTTTATTGAGCATTTCTCTGGACATACCATGGTGGGAGCTGGGCAGGAGGCTGGCCTGTCGGGGAGCTCTTCGAGTCTGGACTCTGGACTGTCGCTGCTTAGGGTCCCGGTGCACGTACTACCTCATATCTCAGCTGTATTTCCAATTTCGAGGTATGTCTTTCCTTTGACAATGAAGGTACAATAGCTTATAGTATAGACAAACCCAAGATATGCTTGTCCGTTTCTATGCTTTTGCTACATCACGTATGGAAAGTATATCATATAGACTGAATTTGGTAAGCCTTATGGACAGCTCAAAATTTAGGGTAAATTATAAATCGCGGTGCTTATGCGGTTTAGCTATCGCGTTGTATTTCCCTCGTCAGCCTATACCCAAATATCGAACTATTTCTACCCCCCTATCACCCGAGTGGACGTGCGCCAACCATCCATACCAAAATCCTCTGGAAGAAAGGTCAAACTCATCAATCTGCATTGCATTGTGGATCAAGATGCCTGGCTCGGCATAGTTTTTAACGAGTACAAATGAACACCTCAAGACATATGAACAAATAGTGTGAGACTCGAAATGATCGCCTAGGCTAACTTAATCCTCCTCCCCTCCGAGATACATGAACGATACGAAACGACGGAAGAGCTTCTTCTTCCGGCCCAGTCGCCGTGCCAACCTACAGTTATCATTTAGCGGGACAATCGAGGAACTAAACGACGGAAACACGTACTTGATCCACGACGAAATCGTCAAATCCTTCAGCTCGTATGGCGTATACCGAGACGTCATGTCCTTCGGAATCGAACTCATATTCTTTAGCGGGTCTGGGAGCAGGCGTTGTGGGACCGGGTAGTCTGTCGCAGGGACAAGCGAGGAGAGCGGGTAGGTCATGTATTCCACCTCGAAGCGTGGTGGGTGCGATTTGTTCGAGTTGTCCAAGTCAGGAAGGTACCACTAAGAACGGAGCGTGCAAGAATGGTCAGCGATAGGAGCGCAAAGGTGCAGAGATTGTCGAACCTGGGTATAGCCGAGTGGAGTCCACAGCCTGTTCCTTCGACTAGGAGAACGCTTGCTGGCATGCCGAGGCTTTTTGAAGATGCATTCCTCCCTGTCTCGGTTCTTCTTCAACGTGCAGTCAATCTTGTCGGGGTCGTGCCTAGGCAAGAAATGATGAACAACGGGTATGAGCCCAACTAGGTCGGAGGGTACATACCGATGCCCGTGGTGCCGTTTGCTTCCCTTCTTCTTCTTGTCTGGCTCGCTCTCCACGTCTTCCTCGTCGTCATCGTCGTCGTCATCGTCGTCGTCGTCTTCATCCTCGTCTTCGTCCTCTGGACTTGCTTCCTCCTTGAAAAGCTCTTCATCTTCCCCTACCACGCCGTTGGATGGTGTCCAGTGGGTTACATTGTATGTGAAGACCCGCACGCTGGGAAGATACGCGGGAACGATAGCAGGCCCAACATTCACGACGGCATAATCATCGTAGTTGATGGCCTCCGTCTCATTGTCCTTCGATCTGTGCGGCGGTAACGAACGGAAGTCCTTTCGCAATGTCTTTGCCAGAGAATACCGTTTCTTTGCAGTGGTCGACCATGAGAAGGACGTGATCTTGTCCCAGAGTTGTGACAGAAGGGAGGGATCGGAAACTCCGTGGTGAAGCTCATGCGCGTCTATCCAGAAGAACTAAAGAAAGGAGTAATAGTTAGCCGGGCCGAAATGATCAGGAGACACTTCACGCACGTGATCAACGTTCATGTGCCCGAAGATGTGTCCAACAATGGTATCTTGAAAGCGGAGAGCCAGCTACGCCCAACCCGTCCGTCAGCTCGTATCATAGATTTGGAGAGTAAGAGACCGCACCTGTCCATAACCCAAGTAGCATTCGGGGTAGTAATTGCCCATCGTCGGAGGCACGTGTCCGATGATCCATACTTGCATCTTCCGCTTCCTAAACTGACGGAGCTGAACTTCCAGCCAATTAAGCTGAAGTCTTCCTGGATCATCGGTACCCTTCTTTTCCGGACAACCGTCCACAGCTAAGGATTGCGTGATACGAAGAGGAAGGTCGTTAGATAACCGGTCGCTCCAACATCCCAAGCGTGCGCACCTTTGTTGGAGTCGTAGAAATACAGTGTGTTCAAGCTGATAACGGCTACATGATGTCGATTGTCAGCCTTGAGGAGGATCAAGGGTTGACATTGTACTGTCTTACCAAGTTGATTGGGGATAATCTCCTTGGCGTAATATGCGCCTCTCAAGAAGACTGAGGTCTCGTCGAACGGTACAATGTTCTTCCAGATGTCGGCGTACTCGTGCGTTACTTCGTTCGGGCCCGGGTACATGATATTGTGAGCTAAGTAAGGTTGAAGTTCGGTAAATTAGCTCTCCGCGAGAAGTGTTGTGTGAGAAGCGGTCGTGTGCTCACGATACATATCGTTGTTACCTAATCGGGCATATAGGCAACGAGTGAGTGGAGTGCTTTTTTCTCGATGGCGGGAAGCGCCAAAGAAGGTGATTGCGATCAACTTACCGAGACTGACGACGATGGGGACCTTTCGTTTGCTGTTGTGAAAGACGGATTCCATCTGGGCGGTTGTTCGCCGGTTGAGGGTGAAGATCTCTTCAGCCGTTCGAGGAATTTCATGATCGATATCGTGCCTAGGACAAAGACGTCAATTCCAGCTAACGTGATACCGGACATGGCCCGGCTATCGCAAGGCCGTCGCTCTTCTCACCTTGCACTGTCTCCAGTCCCTGCAAGAACCCAGGTCAATTAGCACTCCGCCATCCGCGAACACTCCGCTAAGTTGAACTTACAGATCACAAAGTCGAGCTTGTCTGCCCACTCCTCGTCAAGCCAGTTCATTGTCAAGTTGACAAGCGAGTCTGGAGAATCGCATGATTCCCTGTGTGATAAGATGTTATGGTCATGAAGCCGATCATCGCAGACGACTCGTGCGCTAAGAGGGCACGCCGAGGGGGGTAAATTACTCACGTATATGGAGTTCCCCAGAATCCAGCCTTCTCTCGCTCTCTCCTAGGTTTCTTCCGATGACACGAGGTGGAGAGGCGACCTTTGGGGACGTACCACGGATCAGGGTGGATATCGGTTATGTGCAGGAATTGCTGTCGGGAGTGATGGAGACGATGGTCAGGCGCAGGTCCAAGTCTAAATGACGATGGCCGAGGCAAAAGTCAAAAGCTTTTGTACGTACACCGTGCAGTTTCTTTGGGGCTATAGGTCGTACGACATGTCAGAGAGCAGTTCAGAGGGCACGGTGAGGAGAGAGAGAGATGTGCGTACAGGCTAGCTCGGTGGCTGCTGCTGTCGATCGGTCTTCGATCGAGAATGGCGCTTGCAGCGCGTCCCCGCCTGTTCTTGGTTGTAGCGGAGAGGCCGCCACGAGCGACAACGCCGACGGAACGAGAATAAGTAGCTGAAGCATTAAAGGGAGTCGGTTTGAGTGGTCAAGGGGATCGTGGTGGGTCGTAAGTGGAGTCGCCAGTGGCGAGCACCGGTGAAGAAAAGGGCGAAGGTGATGGTGGTCTGAAATGAAATTGGAGGAGAGGAGAGGAGAGAGGATGAGAGGAAGAGAGAAAGAAAAAAGATTGTCGCTGTGTGAGTTGATGGCTTAGTGGAGCCGATAAGCTTGAGGTGATATCGGCGTTGCGTTGGTTATGAGCTGCCTCTTGCAGGCGCTGCTCTCAAGAGCAGTGGGAGACTTAGGAGAAGACATGCACGTTCGCTACCCTCAGGGTACTCATTTTGGCGGGAGTGACATCAAACAAGGTCCCCGCACAACTCAAACCCCTATCCCGACCTCAAGGTCCTCTGCAAACGTTCTTCAACTGCAAGTTTCATGTTGGCGAGTATAGAGGACAAGGGTTCAGGACAGGGGGTTATCGAGGAGCCCCGATATTCTTAGGACATCCAACCTTCCACTATGTCGGGATCCGAGTCGCGTGCAGCATATCAATGCAATGTCGCTCCTCTGACAGGCCAATCGATGTCAGTATAAAAATATCATGCGGATGTGGGGAATAAACGCACCAATAATGCACTGTTTCAACGCGCTCAGCTGCTTCTCCATACGCTCATCAGCTTCCTCTCCAGCAGCACGATCAAACTGCGCGATCCTCTCAACGAGTTCCTGGAGACCAAATTGCGAACCGAGGTTAGTGAGATGGTCTCAAGCAACCTCAAGGCCTTTTAATCCGAGGTCGCTGAGCTGGTTCGACATGCCTTGCATCTTTGCTGCTCCGTGTAGATAGCCACCCATGCGTTGCGAATACGATCGTTGGTAGCCGCACGTTCCTCTTGAAACTTGCAATAGAGATCTTGTCTAACGGAAAGCTCTTGTCAGGTGGCATTCTTAAACGGTCTTCGTGTTAAGCTTGCGAACATCTCGTTCATGGAGTCTGCGATACCCCTGGCGTGTTCAGTGACCTAAAGTAAACAGGAGAAATCAAAGAGTGCTCTCTCTTTCGTAGATACAGGACCTTACGGTGTTTTCAAAGGTTAGCTTGGATTTACGCAGAAACTCGACTTCCTTCTTCTTACGCGACCGTGCTTGGTCATCTGCCGGGATGGGGTTGGAATTCACGCCGTGCTATCTCAACACGAGCCCATGGGCACACCTTTGTACTTTTGTAGCAGCTTGATAAGCGTTCCAGATGCTCTGGAATCCCATCAATGGCGTGCTAAACATGAGAGGGTCGTGTGCCGAATCACTCACGCGTCGTCATCCTCATTGGAAACTTGAGACAGCTGAATATCTTCGTCGACGACTTTCTTGGACCGTGCTGGTGCCATGACTTTAACGAGCGGGTTTACTGCAGGAAAGATAAGGAATGGGTGGAGGTGCAACGTCCGAAACAGGAAGCGGACTTTGTTTTGTCGTTTGGTTTTCGCCCTTCTCACGTCATTCATCCTCCAGCGCCACCAAACATCCACGACCACGCTTTCCCTCATCCCGTCCTTTGATGGACACCGGGTCAGCTTCAACGTCAAAGAGGAAAAGGGAGGACAACAAAGCAGTAAGTGACCTTTTACGATGCTTATTTCAATTCTCCGAACTTACGCGGCCCGGCGATTTCCTTCAAGCCAGGTGTTCCCACCAGCAATGTTCAAAACAAATGGATTACGCCGTCGTTTGATGCTGCATCTCCGGAAAAGAAGAAGCCCAAATCCATGATCAAGGTCTCCGCGACCGCTGCTCCGTCATTTCGAATGAAGGATGCTCCGACGACTCCCAAACCTCTGGCCGTCGCGACCGCTTCACCGACGCTTGGTGGTGGCCCTAAATTCCCAGCGTTCAAGCCCCCAGCTGCAGCAAGCTCGAGTAGTAGCACGAACAACGCTGATACACCCGGCCGAGGGGCTGCACTTTCGTCACTGCAACACCGTTTCGGCCCACCCAAACAACCGAATCCCTCCACTCCAATCAAAAAGGAAGTCAAACCGCTTCTACCACCCGCTTTCCCTTTCACTGCATCATCAACAACCAAAACCGCCCCTCGTGCATCAACTTCCTCCAAACCGTTGGACCAAACGCCGCTCACCACCCTGCTCGCTACGATTACGGCTCCCATCGCGGCGTCGTCGTCTTCAGATGGGCACCCCTCTTCCGACGACGCTCATGCGCAGGCAAGGACGTCGATTGCGATTCAGGCTAGGGAGCTCATGTTCAAGGCCGAGGAGCAAGAATCGATGCTTGGAGTCGAGGATGAAATGGACGAAATGCTCGTTGGCTTGAATGTTAGTCCAGAGAAGCCTGACCGGAGGGGTAAGCGAAGAGGCTTTATAAGGTGGGTCGGATCTATCAGATTTGCATTCCCTGCCGTGATGCTGATCGTCTCGTTCCACCCACTTGCGTAGAAACGGTCTGGCAGAACGAGCTTCCCATCTGATCACCCGCGCCCAAAACGACTTTTCCCTCTGGTCCCATGACCTTGCCAGCTCTCTCTCCAATACGCCAGATATCCGCACGTACACTGCTCCTCGCCAGCGTAAACCCGTTAAACCGATCCCTCCAGACCTCCGACTCGTAATCACGGAAACGCTGACTCCGTTCCACACCAAGGACTTCGCCCGGCCATATCGAATGACCGGTCCTCCTCCATCGTACTGCCTCGCACGATGCAAGATCAAGGATACCGACGTCGAGGACCTCCTCGTCCTCTTCTCCTTTGCCTCAACTCCAGGACACGGATACCCTGTCCAGTCCATATCCTCCCCGAGGGGTCTTGAAGAGGGAGCTGAAGTTTTAGTGTGGAAACCATGGATTGACGTCGATCTGGACCACCATATACCATCAAAACCGGAGGCGCCGGAGCCCGTTGACGACGACATCAAGCTAATTCCTCGGCCTGGCACAATAGAACAGGATGACAATGGAGATCCGTTTATGGAAGATATAGATACACGACCGACTACTCCTACAAATGAAAACGACAGGAAGATGGTGAAAGCAAAGATGCTTTCGCTTTTGGAAGAGAGAGGGGAAACGAGTGCTCGGAGGAGGGCGATGTTGTGTTCGCGGTTTTTGGTGAAGAGATGATATACAACTTATTAAATACTAATAGTCCCTTAAAGTCCGTACAAATAATTGAAGTGACGTCCGCTCCCAGGAGTCTTGCAAGCTACCACTACGGGGTGAGCGCGCTGAACATCTCGTCGTCGACTGTCAAGGAGAGCGCAAGTTGTTAGCTGTCATGTTTCGAAGTAAAAATTGCTCTTTCAACTCACAGATCAACGGTTGCAACTGCTCCATCGTGGGCCTCTCCTCGGGATCTTGCTTCCAGCACGCTTCCAACACCTCCCAGAAGCGATTATCCAGTGGAAGCTCTGGGTAGTTTTCCCGAGCGGGAGTCTTTCCTAGCGCGATGTCTTGTATCACTTTCACGTCGTTGGTGCAGTTGTAGAACGGGATACGACCAGTGAGGATTTCGAGCGACAGCGATGCGAATGCCCAGACATCAGTTGCGAGGGTCCTCACCGGAACATCCGAACTGAGGAGTTCTATAGAACATTAGGAATTAGCTCTCGAACCCACTTGTAAGACGGACTTATCATTGGCAACGTACCAGGTGCACACCATTTCAACGTCCCAACTGCCGCATTCGACGACGTCGATGACATGGTCTGGCAGTCCATCAAGAAAGTTGACATTCCGAAATCACACAACGCCGCATCTCCCTCTTTGTCGATCAATACGTTCCCGCCTTTCAAATCTCCATGAACCACAGGCGGGCGCTGAGAATGAAGGTACAACAGCCCTTTAGCCACTTGCCTCACCAACTTCCGCCGATCGGCGAAATGATGCTTCGTGAGATACGTCAAGACGTCGCCATTCTCCATCCACCTCGAAATGATCGCGGGCGTGCCATCTTCTTCCAACGAGTACCCGCGTAATGGCACGATGTTCGGGTGGTCGAGTTTGCTCCAGATTGACGTTTCGCGAGCCATTCGCTTATGCATTCGGTTGATGGGGCAGCTGCCTGATTGGACTCGGACTGCTCTAAGGACTTTGATAGCTACGTCTTCCTCGTGGTCCGAGTCGAGCCGGGGTTTGAATTTTCCTTTCCAGACATCGCTGTACCCTCCTCGTGCGCAGGCGGGTTCGGGCCTTCGTCTGACGAGACCTGTCAAGCATCGAACGAGCGAGGAAGATGGCGGGGATGAAGAACTAGAGGATAACGTGGCGTCGGGAGAGTCAAATACGTTTTCGGTCGGGGGAGATGGTGGTGATACGGTGATTGAGATGGATGGTCTGATCGAAAGTGAGGGTAGATCCGAAGGAACAATGTCTTCGGTTATGTTGAAGGGTGGCAGTGGCACAATATGGTTCGTGCCTTGGGAGGTGGGCTGGACGAGGGGAGTCGTTCCGAGGATCTCACTCTCGTCAATAGCGTCATAAGCGACTGGGCTCTCCCCAGCTGCCCTAGCTTCCGTCTCGATGTTCAGGAGAGGAGGCCATTCCAAGTCAAGTTCGGCAGAATTGAGGTCCTCGTCGACGTATTCAATGTCGTCCGAGTCCAAATCCACCAACGTCGTGACCGGAGAAGACGTGATACTGACAGATAGAGGCTCTGCGGTTATGGGAGCCGTTGCCGCTGCGTAAGAGGGCAGAACGTCTTCCGAGGGTTCGGCAATCACAAAAGGCGTAGGAGGGAGAGGTCGGGAAGGTCCAGTGGAAACCAAACTGACAGACGATCGAGTCACCCGCCAAAGTTGAGTAAAACGCTGCTTCTCGGGGGGTAGGATAGGTGGAGTCGTTTGTCCCGCTGCGACGGTATACAGCCTAGACCAGTCGACAGGATTGGGTGGGGTAGGAAGGGGGCGACTGAACCGGGAGGATTGCTGCTGCTGCTAATGAATAAAACCGAAATTGTCAGGACACAGTGACGGGTTCACTTTGAAGGAAATTGATGAACACACATTGCTCGCCCTGCGGTACCTAAGTTCATCCTTCTCGTCCCGCGGATAAGACCGGTCAGGTGTTTCATCCGGGTTAAGGATAGTATAGGCTGGGGGTTCTAGTGGTTGACTCTTCTCCTGGACTTCGACGCGAGGTGGCCTTGCGGGCTGTCAACCAATCCCCATCAGTACTGTGAGATGCGGGGTGCCTATATGGACCGAGGGACGTACTGCTGGAGCATCTTCCAAGTTATCGAGAGGCCCCTTCTCGACGGTTGAAGAGATAGAGTTTCTAAAGGCGTCTGCCGTCCTTCCTAAGAGGTCGACATCTCCTAGATCTTGAAAGCCGTATAACAAGCGCATAACCTCTTCATTGCCTTCGAAGTACGTGGCGACGTCCTTTGAGACATTGGATAAACATTGGCGAAGGAGGACAATGGCCTGTGCCGAGCATGGTGCGTCAGTCCCCGGCATCCTCAGTTGCAAGCAACACGAATGAACTTACCCTCAGTACCTGGCCCCAATGTCTATTGTTATCGTCGGAAACGAGGGACTCAAGGATCGCTTCCATGATATCAAGAAAGTCGGCTCTGCTCAGTAGTAGTGACGTGAGGCGAAGTCCTTAAGTGCGCGAATCGAATGGTTGCACTTACGGGCAAGTCGTTTGCCTAGCAATATCCTTGATGTTGTGCATTGCAGAGGTCATATCCACATTGTCCGAGATGGCAGTTTTGACTTTTTGTCGAACCGTCACTGGTGTACTGTCGACCAGGGTTCGGTTGGAGTTGCTGGACGAGGCTGAGGTTGCGGTCATGTCTGTGCGATTGAGCTTGCGGAAACCAATCAGTGCACCTCTGCGTCTGAGAAAGGTGCTCGACTCCTTCTGGAGGTTGTCGGTGTTTTCTTGGCGGTGCATGCTTGCTTGGCGCGAAAGATGCTCGCCTTCCGCATGCGAACGCATGTCGAGAAAGGTTGGCTCGTGGAGCAATGCGGAGATTTTGCGAGCCTCTCGGCGAATTTCGATGGCGCAGTCCCTCTCGTCTTCAGCGGTGTATTCGTATGTTTCCTTTCCGACGCACAGTTGGGTTAGTTTGCTTATCGGAGTCGTGATGGCAGTCTTTGTTCTTACCAAACTCGTCAGGAGTGCGGCATGCGTCTTGCACCAGACGATGAATCGACCAGAGCCTTCTTGCAAGCAGTAGTGCAAGATCATCAAAGCCTGAAGGATAGTTGCGGGTCAGCATATGGCTAGTTTGCGTTTTGAGGAAACTCTGGTACCTTGACAACTCTGCGCCATTTTTTGCCGACCAAGCGCTGCCTGAGGACTTCCACAATTTCCTGAAATGCATCACTAACCCGCAAGACAGTAAGTAAGAGGTGGCCTGGTAACCAGCGAAAACCCAAGGAAGGACTAACTCGTCCCACGATAGGCTGGCTATTTCGAGCTTCTGGGTGAGACTGACGAAAGGTGCACCGGTGAGTGGCAAATTTTCCGTGGCGGAGAGGACTTTTGACTGGACGCTGGTGAATCCAATCGTGTGTTTCTTGACCGTGCGCAGAGCCTCTGAATGCAGTGGCCAAAATGAAAAATAGCGCCACGGAAAGAGCAGAATGGAACGTTATCAGTTGAGTAGAACGTTATCTCAGCCGAGTGCACCGTGTCTTTCGAACGTTGACACCTGCTTGCTCACCTCTGCTGACTTGCAAGAGAGTCATCGCGTTGAGCACGACGATAACAACACGGCGAGTCAAGAAAGTTGGGGGCTGGAGAAGAGGGCTAGGTGGAGAGGGAGCGAGGGGGAGGCAGGGGTAGTCGTCCTAAAAGAGTCATATGGTTGCTATATCTGCGGGCGGTGCCGATGCTTCGGAGGCAGTTCTGTTGGAATCGGAAGGCTTATGACGCGTCTGTGAAGAGAATTCGCATATGGCAGCAGATTCCACGCTCTCGTCGTCCACTTGCACTCTCAGGGTCTCTCACCTATCTGAGGTCCTTTCGCCAAAGCTTTTCATCGGACATCTCCCACTCCCCCCGTTAGCCGCCCACATCCGGAAACGTGGCAATTCCATCGGACAGAACATTCCATTGATCTTAATGAACGACTAGGGACGGGACCCGTCAACCGTACTACGATACTCGACGTCTTATTGCAATTACTCCCATTTTCTACTACTTATGCTGGTTTGAACACATTGTAAGCGTCGTTCAACGCACCAAACACTCCATTCGCAATCATCTGGTGCTCGACGGTCGCATTTCTCAACTGAAGCGCAAAATAGGAAACAAAAAAGGGGGGTTTGGGTTAGTGCATCGTTTCACTTCGCGACTACATCACAGGTTTCCTCCGGCGCAGTACCTCTCACCTTATCGGGGTGCACCTTTGCTATGGCTTTCATATACCTAATCTTGACTTGCTGCTCAGTGATGAGCTCATGCATCCCCACTTTAACCCAATTCAGCTCGGGCCATAGCACGTTCTCCAAACTCGCGACCAGCGCCCGAATGTTATTCTCCTTCCCGCCTTTCCACGAAGCCAATCTAGCCTCAACAGAGTCTTTGAGACGGTACCGTTCTGCTTCGTCGGCCTCCGCAGCTCGATTGGCAGCTTGCAACCTCGCCGATGCTTCGGAAGGTCCCGAGGACGGTGCAGCTGGACGCGGTCTCGGGGTTGCCTTTGCCTTTGATGCAGCGGAGGTAGATTGGGCCGGAGGTGGTGGTGGAGCCAATGCCTTTCGACATCGATCTAGGCCTCTAAACGCTTCAGTTTTGGCTTTCGCTCCAGCAGGTCCCCAAGTATTCCCAATCCCGGCAAGCTTCTCCCAATCCTCCTTCGCCTTGTCCCATTTCTCGTTCATCTCGTACGCTTGCGCTCGTCTCGTCATGGCTTTGACTAGAGCCTCACCCAAGTCCACGCCAGCTCCGTTCGCACCTCCGGCGTCTGCAGCATCGTCTCCGACTTTCCAATCCGTCCCGACGAGCTCCAAGACGGCGGTGCAATCTGAAACAGCCCCAGACCCATCCCCAGTCTTCAACCGACTCATCGCGCGATTGTTCCACAATGGTACTAGACCCATATGCTTTTCGGGTAGGACGCTGATCGCTTGACTGAAAGACTGCTCCGCATTGGCAAATTGACCCAACTTGTACGCCGCAGTTCCCGCTGTTCGATGTGAAGATGATTCAGAGAGCATTGATGCCGAACAGGTTACGTATCGACGGGCGGGCCTGGCAGGGGCCGTTGGTTTGGCTGGTGCAGGAGGGGCTGCGGACGGTATTGGTTGTTGAGCCTTGCGACGGTGTGGGGAGACGTAACTCTTCGGCGCGTCACCAGCTGGGGCAAAAAGGGAGGCCGTAGGTACATCCCGCTGAGCTGCTGGAGGTCGGGCAGAGCCCTCCGGTCGTTGGCTGCCGGAGGGCTTCGGCCGAGGCGGCAGAACGGGGTCTTCATGATGACCATCGCCTTCGTCGTCCACAAAGCTAGGCCGTTTCTTAGGTTGACGTTCTCTCCTTGTCGCTGGCTCAGGTTCCTCATGTTCGACAGCGTCCGTCATCCACTTGGGCCTTGATGATCCTCCTGGAGCCGGTGGGGTAGCCGACTTCACCCGATCCTCGTACGCCTTGTTGGCCGACTTCCAGAATGCGTTCGCCTTGCCCAAGAGGTTTGCACCAATCTCGCTAGCTTGAGTGAGCACCTTGTCCGCGTGATCGGCCAACTGACCCAGAGGAGCCGGCGATTCCGCATCTCCCTCCTGATTGCCACTGACCCGACGCCTTTGAGCTGGACCGTCTCCATTAGCGGCTGCAGGTACGTTTGCCCTGGAAGGTCCCTGTCGACGCGCTTGCTGACGCCGACGCCGCTCCGCCTCTTCACGCTCCCTTTCCGCCTCCTCACTCCGTGGCGCTTGCTGCATGTCTCGTTCATCTTCGTCTTTCACTGCAGCTTGAGCGAGCAGGATTTCCATAGCAGCTTCAACGTCCGTACCCGTGTCGGTTGCTGCTAATGCAACACGTGCTTGTTGGATTGAGAAGCCCATTTCGACAAGTTTGCCAAGCACGTGAGGGGGAGGAGACGAGCCGCGTGGAGCACGGGAGGCTGATGGAGGAGGACGAGGTGATGTGGATTGGGTACGACCATTGGTAGGTGCCTGCTCAGAATCATTAGAAAGTGGAAGATCTAAAGCGAAAGGAGGAGACTTACCGCCGACTCTGCCTTGGGTCGAACCTGATCCACAGGCTTACTGAGCAGCCCAAGCACATCATCTTCGTCTCCCGAGTACTTTTCTGCACCGTTTCGCTCATCTCTATCCTCCCGATCTCCCCAGTCAAAATCTCCAGGAGAATCCGACCTCTGCGGCACAGACGCGGAAGCATTTGCACCTTTCGACGCCGCTGGTGGTTGCTGTGCGAAAACATCAAATTCCCCTAATATGTCGTCCGTCTGATTCGTAGCTGGTTGGACCGCGGATGGAGGTGCAGAGGTGTTTGAGGTACCCAAGAGGTCAAAGTCCCAGACCGTCAAGGATGATTTGCCTTGAGGCGGCTGAGGTGTTGCTGCTGATGGGGGTTTCGGGCTTGACGTGGGTTTGACAGCAGGTGAGATTGGGCGCGATGATGGTTGTAGGATCCCGCCTAGCGAACCGTTGACTGGCCCTGTTGAAGTGGACCTCGCAGGCAAAGGTAAGAGAACCGATGGACCATTGGCAGAGGTCCTCGCCTGTAGGGTAGCGCCAGACGACGATGATCCACTACCGCCTAACGTTCCTCCACTGTCGAATTTATCCCAAAAGGCCCCATGCACCTTCGCTTCTTGAGCCTTTCTCTCCTCTTCTTCCCTCCGTTTACGTTCAGCCTGAGCCTGCCGCTCAGCGATGGACATAGTCGCTCCGGTCCCACTCGATCCTCCAAAGCTCAACAGCCCGCTAAACGCATCGCCTGAAGTACTAGATTGAGGTGGTTTTGCTACGTTGTTGGATGGTGTTAATGTACGGCTTAGCGGACCTGACGTCGACGACAGGTAATTCGGCGTGCCGCGGTTCGGTGCTGTCGACGATGCAGCGAGCATTGAGAATGGGTCATAGCTGGATCCTGGTTTCGCCGCTGATGATGTAGAGTTTGGAGCAGAGGTAGAAGAACCGTTCCATACGAGGTCCTTGAAGTCGTCCATTGGCCTCGACGCGAGGTTTGGGGGTTGCGGTATTTGGTGGGAGGGCTTTCGCCAGTCCACAACGCGACTCCAGTGGCCAACAAAGACCCTTGCGACCTGCACCTTTCAACCACACCTCAGCTTACATCAGTTAATCCGCAGCTGCTATGTCGCTCTCCCAGTTATTCTGGTACAATGACGTCTTGGGTGGATCTTCATTGGAAAGTAGGTCGCCCACGAGGCAACTGCCAGTCGATGGAGCAGAACTTCGTCTGCGGTGAAAGGAACCGACGCTCGTCAATGTTCACGAAAGATGGTATATTACAAGGGATCCTGGAATGGGCGAATGCATTCTCGGACGTTGTCTGCCCGTCTTTTATGTCCGTCGACTGGCGCAGCAAGTTTGTTCTGAAAATGGCAATTGGCGGCAAAACTACTAGTGCCTCCCGACTTCCGATGGTATCGCATGTTACACACTCGAACTATTCTGGGATTTCAATTCACTCGAAATAATGCTAGCATAAGAAAGACTTTGAGCGCAACGTACACATAGGAGGAGACATCAAGTTCCAGGCGAGTCTAAGTTGAGCGGCATACTGTAAGTGAGGATTGGGTGTTGCTGAATCCGTTCCTCAGAGGCTGATCTGTCCTGATACAAGATTTACGTTGCTTCCAAATGATTCATCGATTGCCATGGAATAGGCCTTGGCGAGACCTAGGCAATGGTTATCCTTAGACCTTCTTATCTCATCCCCCTGCGCACACAAGGAAAATCGCCCCCTCCACACTTTCCCCTTTTCCATCCCGCTCCACCTCTCTTCGTCATGTTGTTTGCATTTGGGACAACTCAGGAAACGTTCTACATATCTTGTGGTATAAAGAGGCACTGGTAAGAGCTCGCTCAGCGAATGTGGACAGCGTTCCCGTGCTGAATCAAGGGTTGGGGTAGGCAAGGGCTCCCTGAGGAACTTCGGCCCAAACTTGAAGGCATTCCGATCCTCGACTCGATCGCGTTCGGAGATGAAGGTGTTTACTTCTGGAGAGCCAAGGACACAGAGGGTCGTCACGAATGCAAGCCACATAGGTCGTCGTTCTTCGTTAGCCATCTTCTGGATTGACCTTTCTCGGTATCCTAGTCTCAAGCAACACATTTACTCATTACCCCGAGCTGGAGTCGATAGCTGAATCTGTTTCATGGGTAGCATTCGGTCCAAATCGAAGCTTCTTTTGCCAGACCACTTCAGGCCCAGTTGCCTCCGACCCAGCAATGCTTCGTCATGTTACCGAACGGCCAAAAAAGACAGAGACGTCGCAGGAGAACAAGACGGACTCGTCCGACGACCCTCAGCCCGAGCGCAAAGTCCAGTTCGAAGAAAAGCCTGATGAAACGCAAGATGACCCTCCGGAAGAGGAGCTGCCCAAGAAGAATCTACGCAGTGCCACTTTTGGACATGATGGAAGTTGGGCTTTAGTCGAGATCGATGGTTCAGTTCGATGTCATGGTTTGCATCCGGACATTGAACAAAAGCTCAAGGAGAGGCCGGTTCGGGTGAGTGGATACACATATCACCGCAACCGGCTAACGCCTGCCTTCAGAAAGCGCAACTTTGTCGCTTCTCGTCGGCATATTATTACATTCGCTACGCTGATGGTACTTCAACGTGGGAAGTCCCACCTGACTGGAGGAGAGGAATCGAAAATGTGGAGTATGTCGGTATGTCGGGTCAGAGTTTGACATCGATCAGAGGCGAAGCTAAGCTCCTTGGATCAGACATATCCAACGACTACCCGCCCAATTTTCATCGTGCGTCACGTCACCCCTCTTATGAGGGCCCAACGCCAACTAATTTCTTATTTCTGTCAGCTCCAATGAAAGATATCGTGTTTTCCTTTGGACCGGACTCGAATTTGTTTTGTATTTCTGCCCAGGGTGTGACCAAATGGTAAGTCGTCCCCTTTTGCTGCATGCACACAACGGTTGTAACCTGTCTATCTGAAGGAGAAACTGCTCAAAACAGTTAGCTGATTTGCTTCGTCAAACTGGCACGCCGTCCTCAGTTTCTATGGGAGAAGGCGGAGCGTTTCACTGGAAAATGGGACGCGGCTCCGTGATATCTCCGGAAACGGAATTCGCTTATCCGGAAGTATGGAAGATATACAAGTCGGGAGACCACATAAAATGGGTGGCTTTTGGACCTGATGGGCGATATGTGGTACAGACTACGAAGCAGGTTTTTGCCTCTCAGCAGAGCCTCCTAATCCGTAGCTTTGGCGGAGGAAACCAGGTACCTACTCTCTGTGCCAGCTTTGGGTATGGAGGATCGTGGGTGGTCGTTGAGGGAGACGACGGGACGATACGGACTCATGGCGTGTCCCGTGCGATCCGCGACGCAGCGTTGAAAAAAAACGTTAGGGTGAGTGACCCTAATATCCCTAGCCGCCAACATTTGTTAACCGTTTTTACTCTAGCACATTCACCTTAGCCAGACGGACCCGGACCATTACTTTATTGAATACCGGGACCATACGACAACCTGGTCATTACCTGCAAGCTGGCACGAATCCGTTCAAAGCGTCGAAAAGCTGATACTTGAGAAGCAGGACGACCTTAATCCTCGAGCCACCTCTCCGCCGACATCTAGTGGTGGAAGCGGATTCGGAACCTCTCCCACTGCCGCTAGTGCGGACACGCCCGACCCTTTCACTCTGGGCTCCGTTCGCTGCCTGACTGGCATGGTTCACCGATGCGTAGAGCCCATATCCGCTCGCGGAGGATACAGTGATGTGTGGAGGGGTAAACTGAAGCTCAATCCCGACAGTGAGGAGGACGAAGACGTGGCGATGAAAGTCCTCCGAGCAGTGAGGATGTCGAATCGAGCCGGGCTGGGCTTGACTTTGACGGAGCGGATGCGAAAAAGGATGAATCGAGAAACAGAGTGAGTAGCACGACGTTTTGGTTCCTTCGCTCGGCTAACCCTGTTCTCGTCAGGATTTGGAGTCGCCTGAACCATCCCAACGTAGTACCCTTGAGAGGGTATGCGTTGCAGGAAGACGGCACTCCGATGATCATCAGCCCTTGGTTCGACCATGGCGACGTCCACTCCTACTTGGAGGATTATCCAGACGCGGATAGGAAGAAGATTGTAAGACAAGTCGTCGAAGGGCTGGTTTATCTACATTCCCAAGATCCTCCAGTCGTACATGGGGATCTGAAAGGTGGGAATGTGCTTATCGACAAAGAGGGCGATGCGGCCCTATGTGACTTTGGCTTGTCGACCCTGCTCATGGTAAACCCAGCAACCATGACGATGTCCACGGTCGGCGTTGGTACAGTGAGGTGGTGCGCTCCTGGTATGTCCACATCCGCAGACCATTAGCTCGGGAAAAGGCTCACCTCGAAACATCAGAACTTCTAACATCCAATGTTCCCGAGAAGACACCCGCAAGCGACGTATGGGCTTTCGCAGCACTCGCTCTTGAGGTAGTTGGCTCTCTCCCCCGATAACTGGCGCTTCCTGACTTGAACCTCTCAGATATTAACTGGCCGAATCCCATTCCACACCTGCACCAACGACGCAAAGGTTATACACGACATCGCCTTTGGAAAAATTCCAGCTCGAGAAGATTATCCAGAACTGCACCCGGATTGTCAATTTTGGGGAGTCTTGGAATCTTGTTGGCAGCAAGAGTCTTCAGACAGGCCAACCATGGAAAACCTGAAGCCACTGATCTGTATGAAGGGTCTTCCACTAGTGAACCCGATCTAGCAACTAACCTTTTGTTATTAACCATATTCAGCTGATGACCAAACCTTTACTCCTAATTGATGGCAGCGACGAGAATCAGATTCGTCTTTGACCTCTTATGATTAACAATCTATGTATCTGGCTTCTGTGCTCTTCCGAACAATATGTATCACCTTAGTCCGGGTGTCTCCGGCATGGATTTTTCCTTAAAACGCGAGGGAGACCGGCAGTATTCGAACTGAAAGAGAACATGCAACGGATGTATGAACGACGGCCGACCATAGGAATTCGCGAAATGACTTCGCTTGCAAAGCAAAGGAAGGCCGACTAGCGTCTTTTAGCAAGACTATAGACATTTGCAAAGCTGAACCAGACCTAGAAACCAAATCAAACCGGTAGTAACACCACTGTCATCTGATAGGTCCACCATAGATAGACTAAAACCAGTCATTTATAAGCATCGGGTCTCGTGGCTACAACCTAACGCATAGCCAGTCTTCCCCGATTCTTGCTCCATCTAGCTGATAACCCGACCTCCGCCAAACCCAGTGGCAGCACGAGACCCAGTGCAGCAAACATTGAGCGGTGCCGTCCCAAGACGAGTACACGTACCAGCTCACCCAGAATAAACCGAAGCAGTGCATAGAACCGTAGAGAAATATCAAAGAGAATCATACGAAAGGGAGAATGAAGCATATTAGCCTAACTTCAGTTTTGATACGCAATTCGATCCTCTAGGACTCCCTCTTCTGTCACAACCCTTCCATACCACATCAACTCCCCCTCAGGCCCTAAGAGTCTCCGAACCTCATCCAGACAATTGGGCCAATAGGTTGAACTAAAGTTGGCGATCACCGGGTCATCGACTCCAGCATACCAGTGGCTTTGCCCAAACACCAATTTGAGAAGTGGTTTTGGATGTTGAGCGTCGCCCTGGGCCTCTGGCGCTCCTTGTCGTCTATGCAGCATGAGCAACAATCTCTCCCAGTCGTCTCCAACGAAAGCGCGTGAAAACGACATCTCCATTAGTCCGGGGAACGGCCACCTACTCGGAGTACTGACTTGCGCCGGACCACAAGTCGCAAGAAGCGTGAGCGCATCTGAAACCTGAGCTTCGGATCCAAAATCGATTCGATACAGCGCCCCCAGGTCAGCTACGACCGCCAGAACATCGGCCAGTGGCGTGCTGAGACCATCCATGCCCATTTGGATCGGAGACGAGGATAACCAGATTAGGGTATCTTTGGCGAGTGTTATGTTACCCACGCTAAACCTTATGTTCCATGATCCCATCCGATGTATGCTGAATAAACTGGAGTCGCAAGTGATTGAGGCAGCACCGGGATTGGAACGGATTTGATCGAAGAAATGGGAGACATCCGAGGTGAAGAGCGTCTGAAGTGGATCGTCCAGTAAATCGCAGTATAATTCTCCAGATATGCAGTTTGGGGCGTGAATGGAGGCGAGGAGCATATTCATGATCTCTGCTGTGAGCGCGCGCAACGCCAACATTGCGAGAGCTGGCAGATGAATCGGATGCGAAGATGACGCGCTAGCTTCGCCCGAGAAGGATACCTCATGGATAGACAAGGACTCCAGATCTGGACATGCGGAAAGGACTGCCATGAGCTGGTCGAGCGATGGGCCCAGGTCCCGGATCTTTGATATGCTGAGCATAGTGAGGTGGCAGAGAATGGTCGGACTCCACGGGACAGGGATTCCTCCCAGACACAGCTTTCGGAGCCTCGGACGTGGCCGACCTCCAAATAGGTCCAGCGGCTCTGGGCGAACCCAGCTGAAGTATGGGCCACACGAGAGAGAGAGGTCCTCTAGGAGTGGCATTGATGAGGTAGGGAAACCCTCCAGTTCTTGGTTAACATCCTCGAACGCGAGGCTCACTTCTCTCCATCGGTGGGCGTGCTGAGAGATGTCATTCAGGAATGCATCCCCCCTCGCTCGCTTTAATGACCAGGCGGTAGACGTGATATCCAGAGGAGCATCTCGTGATTTTTCTAGCGCCCGAATGATCTTGGCCGCCGACATTGTCCCTTCGTGAATCCTGGTCCAAAGTGATGGTGTGGTGTCGACTATGTGGTTCCAATACTGACACACGAGCGAGAGGGTAGCGTGAACGGGGAAGATTGTCCCCCAATTAGTATCGATGGAGAGAATGAAGATATCGACCAGAAGCTCGCGTGGTAGGTTGTTGATCTGGGGGAACGTGTTGCGCCTCCGGGAGACGAGGGAAATGCGTCGTTCCAGCGCCTTTTGAACAGATTGCAGGCTGCGAAGTTCCTCATCGCATTGATTTGCATCTTTATCATCCAATTCCGCGTCATATGGACGTCTTATTTGACAAAGTACACCCATCAGCTGTCACCCGTCGACCCGATTGAAGTAAACCACTGACTCTGACATTAGAGCCGCAAAGCTCTGGAGGAGATGGAGAAATGTACCATTCGCATTCCGTAACGTTTGCATAGTAGCGTATAGATAGGAATGTCGTGATCGAGCGACTGGCGGCGACGATAGTAAAGCTGTATAGTAATTGGTGTGGTTGAACCTAATCACCGTTCAGTCACGTTCACGGGACCCGAACCCCGCGCACAGATGTGACATCTACCAAATGATGACCGGACCTTCCGTCAAACACTGAACGGTGCCGTCCCAAGGCAAGTACACGTGTACCAGCTCATCCAGAATAAGCCGAAGCAGTGCATAGAACCGTAGAGAAATATAAAAGAGAATCATACAAAGGGGAGAATGAAGCATATTGGCCTAACTTCAGTTCTGGTATGCAACTCGATCTTCTAGGACTCCCTCTTCCGTCACAACCCTTCCATACCACATCAACTCCCCCTCAGGCCCTAAGAGTCTCCGAACCTCATCCAGACAATTGGGCCAATAGGTTGAACTAAAGTTGGCGATCACCGGGTCATCGACTCCAACATACCAGTGGCTTTGCCCAAACACCAATTTGAGAAGTGGTTTTGGATGTTGAGCGTCGCCCTGTGTCTCTGGCGCTCCTTGTCGTCTACGCAGCATGAGCAACAATCTCTCCCAGTCGTCTCCAACGAAAGCGCGTGAAAACGACATCTCCATTAGTCCGGGGAACGGCCACCTACTCGGAGTACTGACTTGCGCCGGACCGCAAGTCGCAAGAAGCGTGAGCGCATCTGAAACCTGAGTTTCGTATCCAAAATTGATTCGATACAGCGCCCCCAGGTCAGCTACGACCGCCAGAACATCGGCCAGTGGCGTGCTGAGACCATCCATGCCCATTTGGATCGGAGACGAGGATAACCAGATTAGGGTATCTTTGGCGAGTGTTATGTTATCCACGCTAAACCTTATGTTCCATGATCCTACCCGATGTATGCTGAATAAACCGGAGTCGCAAGTGATCGAGGCAGCACCGGGATTGGAACGGATTTGATCGAAGAAATGGGAGACATCCGAGGTGAAGAGCGTCTGAAATGGATCGCCCAGTAAATTGCAGTATAATTCTCCAGATATGCAGTTTGGGGCGTGAATGGAGGCGAGGAGCATGTTCATGATCTCTGCTGTGAGCGTGCGCAACGCCAACATCGCGAGAGCTGGCAGATGAATCGGATGTGAAGATGACGCGCTAGCCTCGCCCGAAAAGGATACCTCAGAGATAGACAAGGACTCCAGATCTGGACACGCGGAAAGGACTGCCATGAGCTGGTCGAGCGATGGGCCCAGGTCCCGGATCTGTGCTATGTTGAGCACAGTGAGGTGGCAGAGAATGGTCGGACTCCACGGAACAGGGATTCCTCCCAGATACAGTTTTCGGAGCCTTGGAGGTGGCCGACCTCCAAATAGGTCCAGCGGCTCTGGGCGAGCCCAACCGAAGTATCCGCCACCCGAGAGAGAGAGGTATTCCAGGAGTGGCATTGATGAGGTAGGGATAACATCCAGTTCTTGGTTGACATCCGCCAGCGCGAGGCTCACTTCTCTCCATCGGTGGGCGTGCCTAGAGATGTTATTCAGGAATGCATCCCGCCCTGCTCGCTCCAATGACCAGGCGGTACACGTGATATCCAGAGGAGCATCTCCAGATTTTTCTAGCGCCCGAATGATCTTGGCTGCCGACATTGTCCCTGCGTGAATCCTGGTCCAAAGTGATGGCGTGGTGTCAACTATGTGGTTCCAATATTGACACACGAGCGAGAGTGTAGCGTGATCGGAGAAGCCTATCCCCCAGTTATTATCGAGGGAGAGAGTGAAGATATCGACTAGAAGCTCGCATGGTAGGTTGTTGATCTGGGGGAACGTGTTGCGCCTCCGGGAGACGAGGGAAATGCGTCGTTCCAGCGCCTTTTGAACCGATTGCAGGCTGCGAAGTTCCTCATCGCATTGATTTGCACCTTTATCGTCCAATTCTGCGTCATCTGGACGTCTTATTTGACAAAGTACACCCATCAGCTGTCACCCGTCGACCCGATTGAAGTAAACCACTGACTCTGACATTAGAGCCGCAAAGCTCTGGAGGAGATGGAGAAATGTACCATTCGCATTCTGTAACGTTTGCATAGTAGCGTATAGATAGGAATGTCGTGATCGAGCAACTGGCGGCGACGATAGTAAAGCTGTATATTAATTGGTGTGGTTGAACCTAATCATCGTTCAGTCACGTTCACGGGACCCGAACCCCGCGCACATATGTGACATATCTACCAAATGATGACCGGACCTTCCGCCAAACCTAACCTAACACTGAGCGGTGCCGTCCCAAGGCAAGTACACGTGTACCAGCTCATTCCAGAATAAGCCGAAGCAGTGCATAGAACCGTAGAGAAATATAAAAGAGAATCATACAAAGGGGAGAATGAAGTATATTGGCCTAACTTCAGTTCTGATACGCAACTCGATCTTCTAGGACTCCCTCCTCTGTCACAACCCTCCCAAACCACATCAACTCCCCCTCAGGCCCTAAGAGTCTCCGAACCTCATCCAGACCATTGGGCCAATAGGTTGAACTAAAGTCGGCGATCACCAGGTCATCAACTCCAGGGTGCCAGTGGCCTAGCCCAAACTCTAACTTGCGAAGTGGTTTTGGATGTTGAGCGTCGCCCTGTGTCTCTGGCGCTCCTTGTCGTCTACGCAGCATGAGCAAAAATCTCTCCCAATCGTCTCCAACGAAAGCGCTTGCAAATGCCATCTCCACCAGTCCGGGGAACGGCCACCCACTCAGAGTACTGACTTGCGCCGGACTGGGAGTCGCAAGAAGCATGAGCGCATCTGAAACCTGAGCTTCGTATCGAAAATCGATTCGATACAGCGCCCCCAGGTCAGCTACGACAGCCAGATCATCGGCCAGTGGCGTGCCCAGACCATCCATGCCGATTTGGATCTGAGACGAGGATAACCAGATTAGGGTATCTTTGGCGAGTGTTATGTTATCCACGCTAAATATTATGTTCCATGATCCCATCCGATGTATGCTGAATATACCGAAGTCGCAAGTGATCGAGGCAGCACCGGGATTGGAACGGATTTGATCGAAGAAATGGGAGACATCCGAGGTGAAGAGCGTCTGAAATGGATCGCCCAGTAGATCGCAGTATAATTCTCCAGATATGCAGTTTGGGGCGTGAATGGAGGCGAGGAGCATGTTCATGATCTCTGCTGTGAGCGTGCGCAACGATAACATCGCGAGAGCTGGCAGATGAATCGGATGTGAAGATGACGCGCTAGCCTCGCCCGAAAAGGACACCTCAGAGATAGACAAGGACTCCAGATCTGGACACGCGGAAAGGACTGCCATGAGCTGGTCGAGCGATGGGCCCAGATCCCGGATCTGTGATATGCTGAGCACAGTGAGGTGGCAGAGAATGGTCGGACTCCACGGAGCAGGGATTCCTCCCAGATACAGTTTTCGGAGCCTTGGAGGTGGCCGCCCTCCAAATAGGTCCAGCGGCGCTGGGCGAACCCAACTGAAGTATCCGCCACCCGAGAGAGAGAGGTATTCCAGGAGTGGCATTGATGAGGTAGGGATACACTCCAGTCCTTGGTTGACAGAATCCCCGAGCGCGAGGCTCACTTCTCTCCATCGGTGGGCGTGCCGAGAGATGTTATTCAGGAATGCATCCCGCCCCGCTCGCTCCAATGACCAGGCGGTACACGTGATATCCAGAGGAGCATCTCCAGATTTTTCTAGCGCCCGAATGATCTTGGCTGCCGACATTGTCCCTGCGTGAATCCTGGTCCAAAGTGATGGCGTGGTGTCAACTATGTGGTTCCAATATTGACACACGAGCGAGAGTGTAGCGTGATCGGAGAAGCCTATCCCCCAGTTATTATCGAAGGAGAGAGTGAAGATATCGACTAGAAGCTCGCATGGTAGGTTGTTGATCTGGGGGAACGTGTTGCGCTTCCGGGAGACGAGGGAAATGCGTCGTTCTAGCGCCTTCTGAACCGCTCGCAGGTTGCGAAGTTCTTCATCGCATTGATTTGCACCTTTAGCATCCAATTCTTCGTCGTCTGAACGTCTTATTTGACAAGGTACACTGATCAGCTGTCACCCGTCGACCCAGACCTGATTGAAGCAAACCACTAACTCTGATATCAAAGCCGCAAAGCTCTGGAGGAGATGGAGAAATGTGCCATTCGCATTATGTAACGTTTGCATAGTAGCGTATAGATAGGAATGTCGTGATCGAGCGACTGGCAATGACGATGGTAAAGCTGTGTATTTGTGTGGTTGAACCTGATCACCGTTCAGTCACTTTCGCAGGACTTGAACCCCGCGCACATACCCACCAACGCGCCTGAAGCTCGTCTCCCATAACTGAATGAAATGAATGGTATGCCTACTTTTGTGGACACTTGTGGGGTCAAGTAAACTGGAATGAGATTGCAAATTCGGACAACAAAGTACAAGTCGGAAAAGATAGTGACAGAGGGATCAGGAAGAGACATGACAAACAATAGATCGACCACATCAGCTCCCACTCGGCTCCACCTCATAAGCCGTTGGTATAAGCGTGCGAGGCTTCATGTTGTGCATTGCGATCGACCCATAACCGCATGCGTCGCCCTAGACCCTTACCAGCTACCTCCCACGACGAAAACCCGAAGCAAAAAAAGCAATCTAAAGATACAGTAATGGTGATGTGTTTAATACAGTCGGATGGGCTTGCCCATGGACGACTTGATGTGGAGGGACTTGACGTTTTGCCAATTCTTCTTGAGGAGTGAGACGAGGAAGTTGACGCCTAGAGATGTATATAGCCTTGATTTAGCAGATATCATGGACTGTCGTGGATCGTGTACGCACTCAGCATGATGTTGGTGAGAAGCTGCTCGTCAGTCATCTCAGCGTGACCGACGGCAACACCCAAGCAGAGGACCTTCTTGAGCTGGAACTTGATGGTGCAACGGACATCCATGACTTTGGCTGCGAGGTCATCGGTGTGCGAGACCGGAGTGGGGAACTTGCCAGCTAACGAAGCGTGATTGATCAGTTTCCCTACACCCCGCATTGACGCCAAAGCAGCACGTACCCTTGGACAGACCGGGGCCGAGCAGACGAGGAATCTGCTTGACGAGAGCATCGGAAGCAATAAAAGCATCGTACTTTTTCGCGAGCTTCTTTACGAGCTTCTTGTTCTTGTTGAGCCTAGGTGGATCCGTCAGGGCCTGGACAACCTGAAACATAGGACGCCAAGCTTACTTCTTCAAGTCCTCAACTGTCATGAACTCGAGTTCAATCTGCTTTGCACGATCGACGTCGAGAGCATCGGCCAAGATGCACATGGTCATGCGGGGGCGGGGGATATTGGGAAGCCTGAGGCGAGTGACTTGTCGAGTTAGCGAAGCTCGCTCCCTTACGCGGGAGACGGAAACGCACTTGACGGTTCCACTGAAACGTTTGTCCCTCTGAGGGTCGTAGTTCTTCAAGCCGATCTGGAGTTCAACAGTCTCGACGAAGTTGCGCTTCTTCTCGGTATTCGCCGCATTCAAGAGATCCTTGATGGAGCCTCGCACGCTTGCCACTGAAAGCTTCGATGAGCTGGTGTAGGAAATATCTCAGCTAAGGTTAGGCATATAAAACACAAGATAATCAACACACCTCATGCTGAAAAGATATTGTCGGTAGAGACGGTAGGTGTCGTCAAAATTGCAATCGAGACAAGTGAAATTGGTCCGTGAGAAAACTGTACAGTGGATGACATAAGCTCTCCTGTCTATCCCCAAACCAAGTACATTCTCCAGTAGCTTTAGTTTTCAAGCAACCGAAGGAGAAGTAAACACGACAGGGCTCCTGACTTGAGGGAATGCATGGTTGACATGCGCTTCGGCAGAAATTTCAAAGAGGAAGCATGCAAACAGGAGGTATTCACGACACCGAAGGAGACACGATGTAATCTGAAGAGAAAGGTAGAATGTGAGATGGGACAGTCCGATGAATTATGGGATCGCATGGAATACGATTCAAGTATTAGCTGCTTCAGCGTATGCGTAAACAAGCACCCGTCTGATCAAAAGCAGCTGGCAGCTAAGACTGAAGAAGACCATTCAACGGCAACCCGGTTTGCCTGTTCCACATCTTGGAGAAATTGCCAAGTCCTTGCACGAATTTCGCTCATCGACCGGCCCATTCGTGCGTAGATTTTCTGAGCTTCCGCACAAGCCGCCTTCGCACCGGGAAATTTGCTTTGGAAAACAAACGCCTTCGCCAGGCCATCCAAAGCATTTGCTTCACCCTCACCAAAAAATCCAGGATACAGCAACGCACGCTTCTGCGACGTACTCCGTCTCCTTGTCGTGTTGATCTCGGAGGCCGTACAACACCCCAAGAGGGGCTTGTGACGGATATACAAGCGGCGGCGGCGGAGGGACAGGTGGTGCCCGGAAGGGACTAAATCGTGGGCAGCGCAATGTACAAGGAGGTGTGCAGATCGGCGACCCTAGATAAACGGGCTGCTGAGGGGCAACGAATCACGAAGAGCAGTTACAGTGATAGCTTCCCGGGTGCCAAAAGATAGTGAGTAAAAGGACGAGGGTTGCGAACGATGCATGAGGGCGTGGAAGAAGAATGGAATGAAACGCGAGCAAGGAGGAGAAAACCTGATCGGGGAGGATAGCAAAGGTGGAAGCATGGGGAGACCAGGGGCAGTGTAGAAAACGGGCATAAGCGAGAGCAGATAAAGCCTAACGTGCGGCTGCTAGGCGCCTGCCACAGGAAAGCAATAAATCACAATGAAATATCTACCCAGACAACGAATACAATCGAAGAGCGCTTATCTATTACAGGAAGTATTCTGGTGGTGGTCGTTTTACAGGGATTGAGCGAGCGTCCTGTGGGTTCGATGGTTCAGTACACGTCCAACCAGCAGATTAAACCAGTGCGAACCTGTTGAGCGGCATTGAAGACCTTGTACTCTTGTCTTAGATTTTCGTCCAACTCCAATATCGATGCTACATTTCCACACCTAGTGGATACGCAGGCAGTACACTCAGCGTTGACAGGTAATGCCAGTCTGGGTGACTTGCGTACCTGTAGCAGTAATTCGGTGCACTCCACACCGTCACGATCATTCGGTCAAACATCAGCTTAAAGCCTTCCATAGCGAGCTGGTGAGCTCGCGCAATCAAATCGATGTCGTTTGCGTGGTTGAACCCTTTGACGACATCCCCACCAAAGAGGAAGCCAGCTCCTCGCGGGGAGAGACCCCATCCTTGAATGTCTTAGGAAAACAAAAGGTAAATGGTCTGCGTCCTGTGGGGCCCGCTCGAGAGAAAGGCACATACCATCTGGGTCTGACCAAAGCAAGTCGCACATCGGTCCATCGTGAGGTACTTCCTGCTTTCGATCTATTGCGCGGATCTGCAGGCATGACGCGAGTGGGGATACGTCAGACTTTGCCGACGAACAAACTCAGATCATCCTCGCCTGATCAATAGCGTGAACATTGGGGCTGAGGCCGCCGTGCACGCAAAACACTCTTCCATCCACGATTGCTGCCAAGGCGAGGTAGTCGAAGACCTCACAACAGTATCGCCATACGTTGGCACTGCCATACTTTCGCTGGCATTCATCGTAGAACCCGTACACCTAGACCGCGTTCCAACGCCATACTCAGCTCAGGACCAGGAGACTGTAACGACGAAACGAACCTGAGTGATTTGCCGAGACTCATGGTTTCCCCGAATGAGTGTTATTCGATCTGGATAGCGGACTTTGAAGGCGAGAAGGAGAAGGAACGTCTCTATGCTGTAGAACCCCCGGTCGACAAAGTCTCCTGCACGTACGATGGGTGACCGTCAGCGACCGAAAACGAGACAAAGGCGGCAGATTGAATCGGCAAACTCACCCATAAACAGGTAGTTCGTCTCCGGGCACCATCCTCCCACTTTGAAAAGCTCCACCAGATCGAAGAACTGTCCATGTATGTCGCCACAAATCTAACACGCGGCGGAGAACCAGTTGATGAGCCATACACACTTCGGATTGACCCATATAGAGACACAGAAGGCACGATTGCCACATTACGAAAACTCACTGTGACCGGCGAGTCCACATACTGGACGTTTCCTTCCTCAATAAGGATCTCCCGCGCCTTGAGGCAAAGCTCCTTTACTTGTAATTCGGACAAAGGCTCGCATCGCTTGAGCTGTTCAATCTGTCTTCGCAGAGCGAAAGACGGGTGGGTCAAAGGGAGGTGCGTAACGGGGACGGACCGTGAGCGGACGTTGAGAGGCGTAAGTAGATAATGCGAGAAGTCGACTTACTCACTTGTCCAGGTCGCTAGCCATTTCTAGTTAATGAGTACAGCTGGCTGAAATTTCGAATGGGAATGAATATAGACAATTGGGAGACCCAACGTGGGGTGGGGATAGACGACACGCTACGCCGCTTGGGTGTATCGGAGGTTTGACTGACGAAAATAGTAGTATTCCTGAAAAATCTCTAGAGTTGGGCCGGATATATTCACGTTGAGAATGGGGCTTTGCTCCGAGATACAAAAACGGTTCTCAGGATCAGTAGTGGGTAGGTGGTTGGGATTACAACCTGACCCTGACCCATCGGAAACGACGTCGAAAAACAAACATCTCCCACGTCTCACCGCGGCTCGGAAACCACCACCCAACTTTTCCTCTCGACAGGGGGGCAAGAAGGACAGAGGAAGGACAGAGAAACGCGGCATCGGGAGATACCGAACAAATGTATTGGCGCAACTGTGTAAACGACTCTCACGCCGCGAGACTCTCTCGTGGGACGTACACTAACACTCTCTGAACCTTGTTACCGAAATTCCCGAAAAGAGAAAAAACACTTTATACCGCTTTTGCATTCGTTCGGTCAAGTAAATCCCAAGAAACAGCAATTCTCCGAAGAGGTCCCAAGGGGGGTAGCAGGGCGTACACGGCAACAGCGAACCTGGAGACGCGGACCTCGAAGTCGCCCGGTCCGAGACAGATACCCTGCCGATCGACTGTACAACCCTGACCGCAGCGGCACGACTGCACCGCCTCCACGCGTATCCTGCAGTTTCTATTGAAATGGAATTAAACCTAATTAATTGCATCTGTTCAGGTTGTCCTGATGTGCGTGTAATAGAGCCGGGACTCGCCGATCATCAAGCATTGATTGCCTTGCCTCAACATAACCTCGCTGCAAGGTCGCTCGTACGACACGCGAATACACAACCTCACGCAAAAAAGCATATGTCTGAACCACAAACTCAAAAGGATATATTACGAACAAAAAAAGTCAAGCGGAGCGGCGCGAGGTACAGAACAAAAAAAAGCAGCATATCGACTATGCATGCGTTAGAAACAGCGAAACCCAAAGACAGCGAAAATGATAAAAAAGTAATGTACGGGGCAGCAGCGAGGTTCGAGGTTAGGAAACAGTATAGCGACAAGATTGGAGCCAGAAAGACACAAGGTTCCCACATGGGAGGAGCATTAGAGGCAAAAAACGGTACGGCCGGAAGAATTCAGCGTATGGTACAGAAGGGCGGAGAGAGCATTCGGGTTTTTCGAGGAGTTTTTTCTTCTGTGGGGACCATAGATAGTAGCGGGCAAATCGGAGATCCATAACCAAGAGAGCGGAGGAACGAGGGAAGGGAGGGGGAAAAAAGTCCAGTAGCGTCTTGAACGCCAACCGCAAAGAAGGGAAACGAAAAGAAGAGGTCTAGGGAGTCCTGACGACTTTTTAGTACGATCCACCAGGGCCGCCACCGCTCACGCTGACTGGTCGAGGAGCAGGAGCGCTAGACGCCCATCCTGACCCGGGACCGTGGTGGCTGTTTGCGCTACCCGGCGTCTCATCGCCACTCTCGCTCGAGCTTCCATGACCGTTCTGATGTTGGTTACCAGCTGAGGGCCAGCTCTGGTGGTGACTTGGGGGCGGTGGGTAGGAGTTCCAGGCACTGGGGCGGTGATGCTGGATCGGTGGAAGGATCGGCGGTGGGCTCTGAGGACCGTGCGAAGGGTAAGCGGACGATGCAGACGAAGGTTGGACTCGCGGTGCTTGATGGTGGTAATATTGGTTGCTTTGCTGCTGAGCGGGTGGGGGAATGCTGTAGGTCGAATGGGACGAATAGCCAGCGGTCTGAGGAGGATATGGTGCAGACGAAGTGTAGCCGTTCGTGTGGTGAGAAGCATGTCCGTTGGCAGTACCGTTAGCATGAGACTCTTCAGGCGATGGATAAGCATTGGGAGCAGGACTCTGAGGGCTGGGGAACGAGCTACCTCCTGCGACTCGATCGTAGCTCACACTTCGGTTGCCAACATTGGGGTTGCCGCCAGTCGGGGGAAGAGGGTGATGCATGGGTCCGGCCGAGTACGGAGATGGGTATGCCGACGCGGGGTTGGCACCGTTGGTTTGACCAGGAGCACCGCCATGGACCGAACTCGCAGCCGAGCTCGATCGCGGAGAGTCGTACCCATTTCCAGGTCCGGCTCCGTTGGAGAAGTACCGACCAGGAGCGGCAGCGGGATGGTGAACGGAAAGAGTCGAGCGGGATTGGGGGTGGTAAGGTGCGGGAGGGCCACCGTTGGTGGACTGATCCAAACCAAGGGCATTCTCGATCGGTGATGGTGGTGGGCGGAGATTAGGGTGAGACTGATGGTGACGAGGGGCTTGAGGGGGAAGAGTCAAAGTGGTGGAAGGGGAGGAAGCGGGAGGGGTGTTCTGGCCGTTGGCTGTGTGGCGTAAAAATTGGTGGCGTTATCATCAAGCGTGACCGTTGTGAAGAAAAAGAGGATTGACGGCAAGTCCAATTTGGGAGGGAGGGGGAAAGTGATGACGACGATCAGTACATCAAAACACGGTTAATACCCTGAAACGAATACGAACCCTGTGCTTCCATGGCTTTTGCGATGGCGGCGCGGGTGGCGGCATTTGAGTTCCTGCGCGACCGTGGCGACAAGTGGATGCGATAACTGCGATCAATTGGGTCAGCGCTCGTCCTCTGAAGTGTTGGGGAATGGGGAGGGAACGGGGAACTAAGAGAGACAAAGCCACGCGATTGATCGAAAAAAACGCGGCACGAAAAAAACGGCGGGACCCAAAATTTGCTCCCGGCGAAAAAATGTCGCGCAAAAAAGAGCGACACACGAAAACTCCGGAACGTCACCAAAGGCGGTCCGTTCCGGAGTTTCATCGTATGAAAAGCGCAACGGGAGAAGAGGAGGGAAGGATTGGCAAGGGACGGGGGGAGGGTATGTTGGAGCCCTGCCAGCCCCATAGGGACGTGGCCCTCGAAAATGACGCAAAGAAGAAGAGCGCGAACAACACCCCCTCGAGGGCGATGATAATACCGCAGTAAACCGAAATGTGCAAGAGAACTCAGACTCACTGTTGTTGAAGGTTGTCTTGTCGGGAGCAGCGAGTTTCGCAGCCGGGGAAGGGGCATTTGTGATTCCGCTCGCCAGTGTGGACTCGCAAATGCCGCGCAAGGTGGCCAGAAGTGGTGAATGGCCTTGAGCAAGTCGGGCAAACGTGCTTCTTCTTGACCTTTTCAGCGTCGACCATATCGCTCGCTGTCTGAATGGGCGGGGGAGCGATGGTTGACGGCTGGGTTGGGGGAGCGGGTGGGGGCGGAAGAGAGGGAGTGTTTGCGGAACGAGCTGGGGTGGACGCGGCGCTAGTGGAAGTCGAGGCTGGCAGCATGTTTAGTGGTGGAGGACGAGAATCGTAGGTGTAGTTTGAGATGGGAGGTGAAGGCAGAGGAGAACGGGCAGCTGTTTATGAATGAGCGGAAGCAAAACATTCGGAGGGTCAGTTACAATTGCAATGCGAACTGCCACGAGAAATGAACGCACACATAGAACGGGAGTGAGGGAGGTACTTTTGCTGCTCGCCTAAGACGACCGAGTGTGGCTTGTCACTGCTAGGATGGCGGTCATGGAGATGATGATGGGCGTTCAAAAGCAAGGAAACGTTGGACATTGTTGGTCAGCACAAACGCGTTCCTTTGGAAAGCCAAGTGGATATGAAGGGTAGGGAAGGAAGGAAGGATGCTCGAGGGACTTGATGGTGTAGGAAGATTGTAAATACCTTTTGGACGAGGGGATGTGGGATGGGGAAGAGATGAGGGCTTGTGAGAGGACGAGAACGCGGGAGAGGGACTCGACCTCCCTTTTAGTACTCTGGACCAGAAATTCAGGGTAACGTGCTCGTAAACCCTACAAACAGCCCATCAAACCAGGTCCAACCCCCCTCCCCCCCTCCTCTTTTTTTCCCTAAGCACCCTGCTCGACGCTTATGCTCTCAATCATGAGTGTGTTTTTCTGGGACGTTCATCCTTTCGTCGTCGCTGTCCTCGTCGCTGCCGGTTCTCCTATTATTGAAAAATGATTCACAGCGCAATGTAGCGACCCGAAACGAGGGCACGCCAGCGCAGAAGTAAAAAAAAAAAAACTCGAAAAACAAAGTGGCCAGAAAATTGAAGAAAGGGATGTGTCGTGGCAGACCGAGAAGTGATCGGGGTCCCAGCTTTTGAGTAGGGTACACACAGCGGTGGTGCCGCATTAGGAATTCGGTATCCGGCTGTCCGGCTAGGGCACTGTCTCTCCCAAGGGAGAGGAATCCAACGCAAAAAAGGACAATAGAGAGAAAAAAATTGCTGGCTAGTCAAAAGTAAACTAATCGCGTGTCCATGCATATGCAATCATGTCCACAACAAATCATACTCCGCCGATGCTCCGACTCATCTTACCCCCTCCGCCGTCACCACGAGTCCCCTCTCCATGACGTCCTCCGTCGAAACGCACACTTGATGGCCAGTTTTTTTTCTTCTTCTGGCCGTTCCTCTCTTATCAGCATGATGAACAGAGCCCAGAGCTGTGCTAGGGTGGGTTCCGGACCCGATAGCCAGACGCAATAAAATGGATTCCCCGAATAATTCTTTCCCCCCGCAGACGACATCTCGCAGAAGCCTAGACGACGACGACGACAATATGGGAATTTTGATGCAACCAACCGCGCGGGATACGCCACTCTCGGATAGAAGCAGCCTCGCAAACAAGCTCCAGACCGAGTAATGAGCGCTCATTGCAAAAAAACGCCCGCGACCGATACCGAAACGGGCAACTTTCCTTCCCCGTTCCCATCTCACTTTCTCGTGCCACACTTCATACGAATAACAAACGCCGCAAACCTCATGACCCGATTCTCGTCCATCAGAGTTCTCGTGCCTTTCGCTTCTTCACATCCTCGAGCGTGCGCGCCGAAAGTGGACGGAACGAAGCCACGAAAAAAAAAGCGCCGGTAGCTACCAGCCAGCCTGTTGCAACGAGACGCCTTGCTTTGTTCCCTGTTGAGCAAGCCACCCGCTCCTTCCGAAACATCACCCCCCTCTTTACCTCCACTAGCCCCCCATGGGCAACGCTGAAACCCAAAATCTAGTTAGGCAGGAACCTCCAAGTCATCAATCGTCCGCTTCCTTCTCCCCCACTTCGTATCCGGTTTCTCGGGCGAGTTCAATTCATTCAATTATAAACTCTTTTCTCCCCCCCCCCCAACATTTCCTTCTATGGGCCACCTGCTCCCACTCCAGTATTTCAGTCAGCAGTACCCACGTAAAACGCTTCTTCTCTTTTAATCTTCGCCGTTTATTTCGCGAAGGACCCACACCGCATTTTTTTTTTTTTACAAACTCTCTCGGCTCGGAGGAACGCAATCTCGTTGCCTCATGAGTTTTTTGGTGTTGCTCTCGGGCGGCTCCGAAACCATCCCTCCCGCCCTTCGATTCGATTCCCGGCCATCTCTAAGCCAAAAAGCGGATCTCGGACCTGATGTAAACGGCAGCGTTCTTCCTCGTTGCCCTGCAGGTTTTTCCCTCGTCGCTCCTCCCCGCCCGACTTCCCGAACTTCCCTATCGAACTAAACCCAAACGCAGAGCCCTCCTCTTCACCTTCTCCCCGATTCTCACTCGCACTTTCCTACTTCCCGATCTATCCGCCTTCCCTATCATCAAAAAAAGTCCCTGCTGCGCTGCACCTTCCCTTTCCAGACGCCGATCTCCCTTTCAAAAGAGCTTATTCCCTTATTTGGATTTTATGCTTGGCAACGTAACCCCACTCATTCTAGTGCATTGCACTCACAAAAAAGCCACCTTCGCTGATCGTCGCCGTCGTCGTTTCTTGCCGCCCGAGCGACTTACACTTGCGGCGGGTGGGCCGCCTTTGTTCCGAACAGGGTGTGGCCAGGTACCGGCTAGCGCATTCCGGCCTTCGGAACTTCTTTGACAGCTCCCATCTAGCTATACGTCAATCCGTCGAAACATAAATGATGCCGACGCGGTTTGGGCGGCTGTGCTTGCTGCGGGTCTTCGAGGCCATTGGTCTGTCTTGCACCATCTCTGGGGCTTCCGGATTCCACCCGAACCCACGAAGGTACCTTTTTTTCGCTTTTCTCACCGTCGCGCGGTCACTCTGTGAGCTCGCAGACATTGCCGTCCTGCTTTGCAAGAGCGGCACAGTATGACGACCCCCGCCTCCACCGTCTCCAAGCCCGTGCGGCACTGCGCTCAAGACCCTTCAGGACAGACGTTGTGCTCCTGTAAGGTTCGAGCGGCCCTACAGGCTTATACCCCTCGTACCTCCCTTTCGTACCTCCCTTTCAGCCCCAAAGTGATGCCAAATTCAGATTCAGTCCAGTTCTAGAACTGCAAAACTGGATCTGGTTAGCACTGCACTCCAAGGTACACACTCTGTAATAGGTGTGTGTGAGGGGCGAAGGGGCAAGGACCAAGGACGCCTTGAAAGGGTCAGCCTTTGTTATCCTTCGTAAACGTGGCTCTGTATCGAGCTTGAAGAAACTTCATATACACAAAGCCAATAAGTGGATCTCTGCCGCAGGTTTCTTCTCGTTTCCTAGGACCTCGCTTCTCCTTTATGGACCTCCAGAGCTTTGAGTGCCTCGAGACCGTTCACCATCCTGACACCCCCATGCGACCTTCTGCTCCATAGTTTCTAATTCGCGGTTCTCCGTTCTTATATTAAGCTCGAGTTATCATCTCGTCTGCCTTTCCGCTGAACTTGCTTCGACGTTCATCTCCTAACATGATGACCTCCATGACATGTCGGCTTCATTCGTTGGATTACCGATCTAGTCTCCCGAATACGGCCCAGTCTATTCCCCTGTTTCCTTCCTATTTTACCTACAATGTTGTTCCCCATATGTCAAGTGGGAGGACTAGCCCAGCGCACCTGCCATCAAGTCTCAGCAGACCATCGAGGCTGGGCATTGACTTGCCCCAACCCTACGTAACATCGAGCCACACGCTGGACAAAATTTAATATATCACTAGCTGCGCAGTCACTCTCCTTCACCCGCATCAGAAACATGATGATCTTTTTGCACATGTCGGGTACCGAGTAGACCGAGCCAACCAGCCGCCTCGTGAATGTTCAAGTGCCACGCCGCAAAGTTCCGCTCAGAATTGCATCCACCTTCCGTTTCATCCATTCCTACGGTTCTACTGCAATTCAAACAAGACGAGAGCCAGGCTTCATCCCCCAGTTTGGGTAAATGTCTTGATTCGCCGCCTAAATTATTCAGCCCACCCAGGTCTCGTTCCCCGCGCGTCATGATGGATTCCGCGCAGCTGCGGCAGGACGGTCAAAGTTGTTTCGGCGTTTGGAGTTAATCTTGTTTTTTTCCTCCCCCTTATTGGCTCCGTCGTGAGACGTTATCGTCCGTCGGCGTTTCCTTGGACTATGGCGAAACCCCCTCTTTCCACCACGTCGATTCCCAGTCGGCCGGTCTCGGGCCCGCAAGGTCCCCAAGTCGTGCGCATTTCAAAAACTCGCTAGGAGAAGCGACTTTACTGAATGGGCCTCCGCACATATCCTTTTTCAGGAATCGACAGCTTTCGACCATCATCTCCATGTGTTCCTTCGGCGTTTCCAAGGCAGATCACAGACCCCTAATCGAGTAGCAACTCCGAGAACACGTTTTCGACAACACTGAATGCCGCGCACAAAATCGAGATCACCTGAACTGCGGTATTCAGTCTAGTTCGCGCTGAATTGACTCCATTCAGCGTGCTTAACCTGAAAGGGGCGCTGAGCCTGATCCGACACGACTCCGAGCGACTAGAGTGAGAATTTAATGAGAGCGGGACTCAAAACATCGGAGAAACTCGCCGATCGAGCTGCGTCAGCGAGACCAATGAACATATTCCGCATCATAACGCTCCACGGCATCTGCGGCGATTCGACTGGTTTCTGGGAGCGACCCCGTCTCCGCAAACCGATAAGGGGAGTTGGAAATCGGGGTGATTGCCGCTACATATACCGACAGGCCATTCAACTTGTTCGCCGAGCACCGACTCTGTTAAAAGAAACGTTACCGTGGATCTTAGAAGATTCGTTGGCAGAATGTCGAGCTCTGTGTCGCGGTAGAACGTCATTATGTCGGTTTCCAACTATTCGTCGTCGCCACTCGGTCTCTATTCTAAAACCTATGATTGGACCTTGTTCGAATTTCGCCAAATATTTGGGGAATAGGTTTGTATTACTGACTCGGTTAGGCCGTTTCTGCTGACGTGCGAGGTGGTTCGCTCAACGGACCGCCGGGAATGCAACGCTGCTTGGTGGGACTGCCGACACTCCTTCCAACCATGTAATCCGGTCCCCCAATTCAAATATAGACTTGCTGGAGTGAGACTCTGTGCTTGAAAGAAGCTTCACGGCATGAACGAGAGAAGCATATGCGAGACCGCCATGATAAACGTAGGGCAACCTATTCTACTTCGAGATCAACCACTTGTCCTTTTCAAAAGTATCTCAGTAGCGATGAAGCTAGCTTTAACTCTCAGGCTTTATGCGTGTGGAAAGCTAGACTGGTGAGAGGCTCGTGGCTCACGGTGCTTGCTACCTAACTTCGGTGGCGTCTACAAATTGAAACGCCGATCGATTTCTACCGTTCGTTCCTCCCACGATCGAAGGAGTTGTTCGCTGGTTCGAGTTCCAGCCTCGAGGATATCTACTCTACCCTGCCCGTTTCTCATGCTTCAGAGGACCAGGGTCCTGGCCCCGGCGATCGTGGCAGGCTCAGTGGCTGTGGAGACGGTGCAAGATAACATTGCGGCTGGGCTCCTACCCTAATCTAGCGTTCCTTGGGAGTAACCTGCCCTGGGTGTCCTCTACGAGCCTGCATTTCCGGGCCGATTCCAGTTTTCATGACCTCATGCTTCTCAGCTCTCTCACGTCTGCTATATGGGCAATGGCCCCTCATACCACCTAGCCCCGGAAGGACAGCAACGCCGTCCTGCTTCGATAGTCAACTGTATCAAAACACCAGGATTGGTTTTAGCTCCGCGTTCATCTGCTATACTCTGTGAATGACCCTCAAGAAGATCATCTGGCCTTTCTGATTCAAGGCGGGGCAATGCAGTCTTAGGTTATTGCATCGACACTCTATTTCTACCACGAATAGGCGATCTTCGTGGAGGATAACCCAGATCATTGGCAAGCCATCGATCCCTCAACTCCTAACTGGCGGACGCGGCAGCCTCCCCCGCACCTGATTTGACGGTATCTTTGGCAAGCGCTCGAGCAGGATTTTCATTAGTAGTCGGGGTAACGACCTTTTTACGTCCCGTGGTGATGTCTCAATTCAATTGGAGGGGCCAGCGAAGGTGCTCAATGCACATGGCCCTGGGTCCGAATTCGCCATGCAACGAGGTCTATCCGATAACCACCACCCGCGATTACCCGGTATAACTCTATCTTTGTGTACTCTCCTTTAAACACTTTTGGTGGCTCACTCAATCCTGCCATTTCATTTGGTCCCCGGAGGTCTATTGATGAGATTCCCTCCTGAACCGCAGACAATCGATCGAGAGCAGCATTTTCTCCACCTGACACGCCACTTAGGTTGCCATAACAGCTCGGCACTCCGATTAGTCCTCCGTCTGCGAAGCTGAATGTACATGCGGGCAATTCGCGTTGAAGTCTATTTCCCTCTTCAACCCAGATATCTCCCAGACAGGACTCTAGGGCGCCTCCTAGCGCCATCACCGAAGTCTCTCCGTCAGAGGCTATACGCATAAAAATTCAAATCATCGTGACTTGCGTCCCTCGACAACCGGAGAGGGGCGTGGCGCTCGGTTCTCGGGACAGTACCGGTGCATAATGCTTAACAACCTCACCCAATTTCTCAACCACCAGAAACCCTTGAACAGCGAAGTAAACGGCCACCTTTATCATCCCATACCACGACCCTTTACGTGGCTCGCTCGTCTCAATTCGTGTCCTCATCCTCCTGTTCCGTTTTTGGTAACTGTAAGAATCTCAAGGAAGCTCTTCTTTCGAACCAGTCATTTCCATAGAATTAATAAGTTTGACCGATAATTATCTGCGACTGATTTGAATCCGCCTTAATCAAACCAGGACTGGGGCCCGCTCGAACAGAGGAATGGGAAGAACTCGGAGGCTTCCCACTTAATTCTTGTTGCTTCTCGCTGGCTTGGCCAAAATGAGACCAAAATCAGGAGCGATATGCCATCTACGGGGTCGGAATCCCGATGATAGTCCTTTCAACTGAAGATCCGTTGTTACAGCAGACGAATTAAGCCCTGGGTGGGAGGGGATGTTTGCATGACAATGGTAAGTTGGATGATCGACTGACGCTTGAAATGCCAGTGTTACCCCTTTTTGAGCCCTTCTAGCTAAGCTTTGCCGCGCCGAATGCTGATGTCTACCCAAGGCGGCATCATAAAGCGAGCAGACGGGCTGCCCTCACGAGTTGCTGGATCTCCCGCTCATATTGACCATGAATAACTCGTGGATATTAATGCCTGGTCACGAGAGACTTGTTCCTGATGAAGCCACTTCAGCCGATTTATGAAGCTTGTCGTAACGTAAAAGCAAGAGGGTTCTTTGAATCGCCACTCAGCAACTGCACCAGGAGCTCTCTCGGACGCCTCGAGAACATTACTAACCGCGAAATTAACGCCCAACGTTTCAAGGGTTATCACGTTTCCGGTCCCTCGATGCAATATGGCGAGAACTCCAACACATGAACCCTCAAGCGATTATTCGGCCCGGACATCATCCTGGCGATCCCCGGGTATAGGGAGTTCTCTCTCTCCCAGCTTATCACGTCTTCTCCCAGCAACCCGTAGTCGTGCTCCTTCTCGATTTACGCATTGACACGTTTAGAATCAACTCTGGAGAAACGCGAACCAGTCAAGTCGCCCCTATGTGATGTCAAGGGATCCTTCGATTGAGAATGAATGAGATGAGGTGGCTTTCCCGTCCATCCCACGATTGGCTTCGTATGCAACTTCCTATGGGATGTGCGCAGCTCGGCTACGTCACGAAACCTTCTATCGAAGCGTCAGACACGCCGCTCTGTGCCCTCGGCAACGGCAGCGCCACTGGAATTGCCGAGCGGTTCTTTAGACGGACGCCAGCGAGGGATACAAATTATGGATACTCGCAGCGGGGAAACTATTATTCAACTGCTTGACCTGCTGATGCCAAAGCTTTACGTGTCGTCTTGAGAGGAAACAGTTCTCTGGATTACTTTGGTACTCCGAAGGACGTTCCCACGTTGGAGGGGGCGAACTCCGACGTCCGAACAAACAAGAGCGCATCTGCTTCGCAATTAGTGGGTCGGCTGCTCGACCCTGCAGGCTACTCACGTCTCTGCGCTTGTCCGTCTAATGTGTTCGATCAGTCTGTGTCGACGTACACCCCCCCTCCTCTCGGCATCAGCCGTAACTCGACTCATGGAACCGCTTCTTACCCAGCTAGAAGACGAATTTGTGGCCCTTCAGTCAGACAGCTGTGCCTGCTTAAGCGGACCACCTGCCACTCAGAACCTTGTTCGTTGTCATCAAGATCAAGCCGCTCAAAACAAAGCATTCGCAGTCACAAAATACTGATTTTTGGCTCCGTTATGAGTTGCTTTCAACAGCATATCTTGTATGTAACTATTTCAACTCAAGGAAATTACCTTGGGATCGTAGCAGCGATATCCGGGGCATCTGTACCGCTTATCTATCCATTTGAAATATGTTTTGTTACTCCGATTGACATGTCATTATTCTGTCAGTTCGTGCTTACCCACCGCTCAATATCGACGCAGGTACTATTCGCACTTCTCTCAAGCGTACCTCAGCGCAAGTGTTGACGCTAACCTCGGTTCGTAGAGAAGTGCTCTAGTCTTTCCAAGTTCGGTCGCAGTTCATACCTGGACCTGGTGGTTCTTCTGTCCGTCATTAGCCTTTGTTTCGTGGACGGCGATGTATTTCTGAGAAGCGGTCAGAAGTTTAGTCAGGTTCTATACTAGGGACATCGCTGCTACTCCGCTACAGCTATTGGACGAAAGGAAAAATAGAAGCGAATCTCATTATTGATCTATAGTATCCAACCTCACGGTTTGCCGGTGGAGGCGGCCGATGACCCGAAGCCGCGGCCGGAACAGTGGGTTTGGCTCCTTGAGAAGCTTCCCAAAAGGGTGCTTTCCTAACAGGGTTCGGGACATTTCCGGAGGACTTCGAGGGTAAGCTTTCGTGAACGACGTCTTTTCACGCACGATCGACCTTGGCAACGAACCGAGTCGAGTTCTATGAAAAGAAGTCTTGCTGACACTCTTCAATGCACAATTCATTTGGGAAATGCCCATCTGTTCCGTGTAGTTCGAGTAGCATTATACCCCTTATGACCAAATCTTGGTCTGTGGGCCGGACCTGGAAACATCGAATTTCACTGAAATTTTTCCGATTCGCAATATCTTTTCCGCCGACAATGAAGACGGAGTGAGCAAGGTGTGACCGTTATGAGGTCTGGGTAAGGGTGCGTCGAACCTAGCACAATCGTGCCACACCAATCTGGGACCCCTCCTCGGAATAATCGGTTCAGCTCCGAAACATGGTTGTAGACGCTGAGAACCGTGGTTTTTCTTGGGCGTCTCCTGACGATCTATGAGTGGCTGGCAAGCAGCCCACACATTATCTGTCGGAGGTATTGACCCTAGGAGATATTCCAGCGCACTGCCCTTCCTGCCCCCCCCCCCCCTCCTTCCTTGTTTCCCTCGATTGAGACGTTCAGGTTAAGACAACTCCGCCTCGTCCTCGGTTGTCTTCGCTCGACCGCATTACTTGCTTCGTACCCTTAACGTTATAACGGACGCAGTTCGCGAATTGAGTCGGAGTCCAAGTAACAGCTCGGATGAGATCAAACCCTACTTCGTGAGCTTGCTCCGAGGTCTATGTTCTGGGCTCGTGGGTGCATCGGGAGATGGGAACTCTATGGTAGGTGAGATTGGTGGACTGAATACCTGTGGAAGGCCAGGACAGACGTGAGGGTGCGAGCCACAGAGTGGAGGCTCTCTCCCTCGATCCTGAGCATCTCCCTGGCGCGGCACAATTGACAGGGAGTTCGGGCCAGACATCCGAATCATCTTCCCAGGCACTGCCAGCTCCGTCGGCTTCGCAATGTTTGCCTTTCCTCTGCTCTGGTTATCAAAAGGCGTGTCCCACTCTCGGGGGGCTGCAGTCACAAGGTCGTTTTCGGAGACGAACACGAGGGGCTTATCAGAATATCACCTGGCCTATTATGAAGATATCACCCTATCCTACTCCTTTACTTACTATAACGAGAGGAACGTCTTGCTCGCATGCCGAATGACCTCGAAGCTCCACTAGAGACTTATGGTGGTCTGGATGAAGCCGTTAGACTTGCAGGCACTTCTCACATTTGGACCCGTGCCCGATTCGCAAGGAGATACCGGACGCATGGCATTGTCGCCCGATCAAAAAAGGGGATCACCTCAGGAAATCAATTCAGATTGCCTCGAAACCCTTTCGCCGCCGCGTGCCTCTCCTCGCGTTCGCCTGCTTACGCTATTATTCAGTAAAATGGCAATCTTTTTTTCCCTCCTTTTTCCCGCTTTGCCGAACGTTCTTTCCTCGCTTCACAGAAGGAATATTTCGCTTGCTCAATAAGTAACTCGAGGGATAAAACTGGTTTTTTGGGTTTTGTTCTCGGGTGAATAATTGGAGCGAAATAGCATCCGGGTGCTGATGAACCTTCCAAGCCTGGGAGATGGAGAGTTGCGTGGGAGACCGCCTAAACCCTTTGTGCTAGGGCTCCCTTGCGGCGTAACCACCTCATTCTAGAAGAAAAACGGCCGAGCGGCGCTGCTAATGACTTTGCTTTAGGGGGGTTTTTTGCCAGCAAAGCAGCTCCAAATAAGGCAACTATGAACCGGCAATTTCATATTCGGAGCGGCGAAAAACAAAAGACACACGAGCGGATCAGTCTGTAAAAGACAAAGTGCCCAGCTAATCAGTTTTCATTATCCAGCACTCTAAAACCCGGCGCTCTATGATCATCAATACTCTCGAATTAATATCGATGGAAAATGCGATGAAAAAATCGAAAAGGAAAGTGTGAGGATTAAGGAACGCTGACTGGGGTCCTGTGAGGGTGGAGATGCACCGCGTCAGGATCCACATGGTGCGTCGCGGCTCGAAGATCCCTTAAGTCCCTTTCCCTGTTATGCATCGTGGCTAGAACAACCCGCCCATCCGCCAGCCTCGTTTCCTGCGCCGCCGTTGACTTTGAATTGCATACTAAAATAGGTAATGCCACGACGAAAAACGTGCATGAGACTCGCGGCAACAGCAAGGCAGCGATGTGTATGTACATAAGTAGCTGCACTAGGCCACGGTCACATTTTGGCTGCCTGGGTTGAGAGTAGAGTTTGACGTCGAAGCGCATTCCAGCCGCCATCGACGTGAGATTGCAGAAAGCTCCAGCATCGTGTACGATAGCGGGTGGCACCATCCGCAGAGAGTTGAACCCCTACTAAGTTTGGAATGTAACACCCAGGACGCTCGGCGCAGGTAAAAAACGCCAAAAGTACATAGTGGTGCGACACATGCCGAATTCAACATAAGATTCAAAACGCTATTACAGGATGCTTAGTCATGACGGGATGATAATCAAGAAACCTGCGAAGAGGACCACACGGAAGGGTTTATGTCAATCCATGAACCCCGCGTCGACGCAACGCAATGCAATCAGCCATGGAGTCAGATTTCCTTTACTCGCCTTCAACGTCAATCTCTCCCAAACGGCAGGCTCCGTCCCGCGAATTTACTTCTTGGCCTTCTCCTCGGTCTGAACGACATTATCTATCGGAACAGCCTTGAACAACGTGCCTAATTGTCCACTGCCACCGCCTTCGTTCGCTTGTTCGATGATTTCAAATACATCGTCAGACACATCCCCTTGCACGACGATCTCATCCTGCCCTTGAGGGTTCTTAGTTACAGACGAACCCGTGGCAAACTTTTGTGCGAGGAGCTTCGAAGCTTTCTTGAGTTCGATCCCTGAAATTCGGGACCCAACGGAGTTCAAGAGTCAGCGATTAGAAGGCTTGTGGGCGATTCGGGGACATTGCGGAGCAGAGTGGAGTTGGAACTGACCGAAAGTCTCTAGACCATGTATGGACGTGACGTACTTGTTCTTGTTTCGTTGTATCCGCTTTATCGTCACCTGCTCTCGAGTGGGGGGCAAACGCCGTTTATTAGAAATTCCCGATGGGGACAGATAGGTCACCACTCAATCAGAATCAAGCATACCTTTGATGCCTAATTCGAGGAAAACAGCAAACAAAAAAGTTAGTCATTCGTCTCCTAAACCACACCCAATCCGAAATCGACTAGAAGACGGGCCAAGCCTCCCCCATCCGCCTCTCCGAATGGACACTGAAATGTTGCCATCCGAGTTATCCGAATGAGCCGAACCCAGAGCTCTTGGCGACAGGGAGATAGGAGGGTACGTATAAACGTCGTGAAGGGATTAGCCTTGCACGCGATAAAAGATATAGATATTATCTGCCCTGCAGGGCTAATGCCTTCCTAGGCCGATATCTTGGAACCTTAGAGCCTGCCAGCGCTGAAAGGCCTGTTGCATCCCCAGATGTCACAGAAAGCCACGCGTCCTTGCACAAAGCAAGGTCCCCGCCACTAATGTCTGAAGACGAACGAAGAACAGAACCGATGATGGACTCGCCTGTTTCTTCTCAGCCTCAGCTTTAGCTTTGGCCTCAGCCTTAGCCTCCTTTTTGGCGGAGTCCTTTTCGAGTTTGGCCTGAGCTTCCATTGAAAGGGATTGCATCTTGGACTGAAGCGCGTCTACAAGTCATCCATTCCACCCCCACCGAGTTAGGCGACCCGCATAAAGGGGTCCGTCGAACGGATAGGTTAAGAGGGGGTCCAGATCGGCAAGAGAGTCTCTGCGAAAGACAGGGGACACGTCGCATACCTTCACCGTAGTACTTCTCGTACAGATCGCTGTGCGCATCCTTCAACCATGTTTTGCACTTGGACGCGGATGGCCCAAACTCGCAATACTCCGGTGGGAAGGAACAGACTTTGCAAGATTGTAGATTCGAATAAGTGCGAGCAAGTGCACAAGTCAATCCCCCCGCTCGAATTTAAATTAGTGGCGCTGCTAACTTTGGCAATACAACACTGTGCGTGGTGGAGGTGCTTCGGGCCCAGGAACCGCGGATGTGGACGCTTCAGCCATCTCCAAACAGAAAAACAGTAACTGGATTGAAGGTTTCGGGGCTGAAGGACGGCTTCGATGATGGATGCCTGACGCTGGTGAGGGTTGGATGGAGACCCGAGGGGAGATGAACTTCGATCTCCGATACGATCCATGTTGGGAATAGAACAGTTTACGCAACTCCGATGAAGCGTCTCCGATTCTGGCGTCCGCCGACAGCCTCTCACCCGCCGTATCCACCCAACGTTGCTACTTACTCGGAAACCCCTACCGAAGCTTCTCACACGACTTTGCAGGCCATTCGGATCTTCTGCTTTTGGTGGGGGCAACAGGTTTTTTTTTTTTTTGGCTGTTCCGAAGCCGCTTTTGGCCAAGTCGAGGAGCAGCTCGCAAATTACTGAACCTTGGGCCGCGATATGCCGTTCATCGGTTTCTGCAAGTTACATGGTCAGAACGGAAAGCGTGACGATCGAGGTTGAAAAGCTCCAGGGTCGCCGGCGCTCATATGCCCCTCATTAACAGCACAGGATAGTGGATCCTGCTGCATGCACCCTGCTCGTTATTTGCCGGCGGTAACGCACCCCATGTCTGCAAAGTGCTCCCCCTATCTGGGTCTCAGTTCATCAGGTTCCCCCTGAACGCAATCTGTCCAATGAGGGTCGGTGCATGATGCGACAGGCGATCGATCCAGACACTCCAATGCAGTGCATGCTCCTTACGACTAGCACCGTTCACACCAATCTGGCCGTATTTTCTCTCGACTAACGGGAGGTAATCAATGATACATGGGCATCGATTTAGTACTATATGAAGACGTTGAAACAGAACGCGATGCGTGAAAAAATTACAGCGACGTGCGTGAAAGAACAGTCTATGATGATTGGAGAACAGAGACCTCCCGGCAGACACGGCATCTCAATTCTTTTACGTCTTGCCCTTGCCAGTCTTCTTGCTGATGAGTTTGGCCTTTTCGATATCTTTGACACCTAGAATATCAAGCATAGCTTATCAAGAGCTGAACAACCAGACACGGTAGAAACGACCGACTCTGTTTCACGAGCAGTGCCTTGTAGGTCTTGATGTCGATGTCCTCCTTAGTCAAATTACGAATCTTCTTGTTCTTGACTTCCCAAAGCTCTTCCGCAACTTGCGAGATGAGTCCTTAAGCACCAATGTCATTCATCAGGAGGACCGCAAGGGACAGCCGGAAAAGGAGGAAACATACGGAAGTCGTGCGAGACGATGACGACACCTCCCTCAAACTCTTTGATGGCTCGTGCGAGAGCATCGATAGACATCATATCCAAGTGGTTCGTCGGCTCATCTGTTATTCAAACAGAGAAAATGGCGGTCCTCGTTAGGATGAGTGCTAATCACGGTGCCGGGAGCCGAACCTAGCAATAGAATATGTGGGTGCTCCATCGCTAATTGAGAGAACACCACGCGGTTTCTTAGGCCATCAGATAGCTGGTTGATGGCAGACGTTTGATGATTTCCGGAAAGACCGAATCGGCCGATTTGCTGACGCCATGCCTAATAAAAGCCAGCCGAAGACACCATATAGTTAACATCTGAAGTGCGATCCATCCTACGTCGAACACTCTACCTGCATGTCCATTTCAGGGTACTTGTCTGAGTACAGCTTCTGGAAATACTCGATTGGGCTCAAGTCGTAAGGAAGCTGATCAGCAGAGTGTTGGGAGTACTTCGCGAGTTTCAAGTTGATGTGCTTGGATACCGTTCCTTCGCATGGTTGAAGGACCCCAGTGATGAGGTTCAGTAATGTGGACTTTCCAGTACCGTTGGCTCCCAGAATGGCTATCCGGGAATCCATGCTGCGTGAGAGACCCGATCAGTCAGGGGGACCACGGATGTACCCATCGAGATATCACGCACTCGATACCGAAACTCAAGTTTTGATACAAGTAGTCCTCTGGCTTTCCTGAATAAGAGAAAGCCACGTCGTTGAACGCAATGATAGGAGGCGGCAGCTTGTGGATGTCCTCAAAGTTGAATCGTAGCGGTCGAGGTATTTCCACCTTTTCGATCAAACCTGCGGCCTCCATCTTGTCAATAATCTTCAAAGTTCATGTCAGCTACAGTTATGTGCAGTTGCCACTGCTGGGTCCCCATAAAGAAATACGAACCTTTTGCTTGCTCTTGGCCTGCTTCACCAAGTTTGCATAGGTACCGGCGCTCGCAATGAACCTGCAGAGAAAGAAATCCAACGAACTTAAAGATCTGTCGCCCGGGTAAGGCAAAGCCGCTTACTTTCTGATGTGGGCGATTTCTTCCTGTTGCTTGCTGTAGGCCTTCATCTGATTGACCTCATTTTCACTCTTTGTTCGCACATATGTTGAGTAGTTACCGCTGTAGTAAACCATCTTTACGGCGAGATCAAACCTGTCGGCTCCAAGCACGAGCAGAATGTGGCAAAACTTACCTTTTTCTTGGGAGTAAGTTCCATGATATTTGTGCAAACGGTGTCCATAAAATCTTGCGAGTGAGATGTGATCTAGCAGAGAGATACGTCAGCAGGCTCGGGCGATCGAAAGTGGCGCTGCACTACTTACAACAAGAATGTGATTGTATGTCGAAAGGTACGCTTCAAGCCAGACCACAGCACCCAGATCCAAATGATTCGCTGTGCAATTGATTTGCGTCAGACTCATATATGCGGAGCAAGATAAGGAATGTGGCGCTCGTACTTGGTTCGTCTGAAGAATGTTCAAAGGTCAGAACCTGCGGAAGCACAGAAATGGGAAGTGGCCTCACCCAGAAGCAACAGATGAGGTTTGACGAACAAAGCTCGTGCGAGAGCTACACGCATCCTCCAACCACCACTCATATCCTTTGTCGGTTTTCTCATCATCTGCTGAGAGAAGCCGAGACCGTGCAAGATGCTCCCCGCTTTCGCATCAAACGTTGATGGGTCGAGCTCCTCGAGCTCCTCGTAGGCCAAGTCAAGTGCAGCTTCATCTACCTCATCCGCTGCTGAGAGGTCTTCTATCCTCTTTTCTAACCGGGCGACCTTCTCTTTCGCTGAGGCAACGATGAAGTCTATGGCATTGATATCAGACGGGTCGGCCTCGTTTGAAACGAGATAAATCTGGTAAGGAAGGGTGTCAGGCGATGGTCTCGAGACAGTATGGTTCTAGTCCGTACATCGATGTGGTCCGGAATTTCGATATCGCGTTCAGCAAGGGACCTGAGGAAAGTGGACTGCATGGGACAAAGCGTTATGAGCGAGGAACCATTAAATTCTTGTCACACGACTACCTTTCCCGAGCCATTTTCACCAAGCAGACCGTATCTATGTAGCCTCGTCAATACCTCAAATAGCCAGTTTGTCTCATCAACGAACCTTTGACCATAGTTCAGTGAGATTTCAGCACCCTCGAATAATAGTCGACCATGGAAGGAGAGCGTGTATTGATCGATTTTTATGTCTCGACTCTTTGGATCACTGATAAGAACGCCAACCGCGCTCCTGTAGGATGGTTCAAGCGCGTCAAGGTCGTCTCATCTCCAGACCCGCCACCGTATGTTTGCGCACCTGTCTGTAGCCAAGGCTAATTTTGCCATGGAGAGCTCTTCTGTACTTGCATTCCTGGAATCGTATGGCGTTCCAACACTGGATGCGGGATTGGACTCTACGAGAGTTGATGTGCCTTCAGTGGTGCCACCTTGATTTGCTCTGGCAGCTTGCTTGGCAGCCTTTTCAGCGAGACGCTTCTGCTTGGATGCTGATGGCGGCATTTCCGAGAATCAAGAAAGGTCGTTAAGTTGTAGTAGTCGTAGCAGAAGCTGTGGTGGTGAGAGGGTGGTGGAGATCAGTCTGACTTGCGATGAGAGACCCTGAGTGCATAGAAAAATGTTCAGTTGCCCAATGCGTCTAATGACATCAACGACAAATTAGTCTGTGTTCGGTGGATTGCGACCCTGGTATAGCCTATTACGTGCAAGGGACTCGAAGATTACTTTTTAGATGGAGATCCGGTGATAGCCTTGCCACTACGGCGTTGATCGTGTGCCGAGCGTTTTCCACCAGGCCCGACTTCGTGACAATCGAACACCCTCGCGGTTCAAATAGAGTCTAGGCCATCAAGATCGGTTCATTCGCTGCTGGATTGCGCGTTGTTGGATTCAGACGCCCGACGTTCGATCAGCCAAAACAAAACCATAAGCGACGACGAGATATTCTGGTGCATTGATACAGATGACAGGAATGCCCCGTGGCATATCTTCCAGATAAGAATTTTGGCTAGGGCTACATTATACTGCAACACCATTAACTTCGGTCTCCTTTGCCAGAGCGTCGTCCCATCCCTCATCGAATGCTTCAGGGCTCTCCTCCGGGTCAGCGATGGTGGACGCGAGACGGACACGCTTCTTCGCCTCCAGCTCTTCTTTCCATGCCTTAACGGCTGTTGACGCTTGGCTGAAAGGTGAGGCTCCAGTGTCAGAGGTACTTATTACGAGTTTCCTGCCAACAAACACCCGCACCTTGGGGCGTACGTTCTAGCAAACAACGCGGCTTCAGGTGCGCGGTCGGTCTTTACAAGCAGATCTACGCAGCTGGCAGCGTCGCCAAGCTGCAGTAGACTTGCGAACGCAATGTTATTCTGCCCTTTCCCAGCTATTGTCGTTCCTAGTCAGAACGAAGTTGTATCCAAAAGTGTCCGTACTAACCTGCGTCCTTCGCTAAACCCTCCAAGCCAGCTCGATCTCCCATCGCAAGGTGTAAGAGTAGCAGTGCAGAAGTATCACCGGCCTTCTCGAAACATTGCTTCGCCAGACCAAACTTCCAAGTGGAGAGGGCTTTGTCGCCAACGGCTTTCCATTTGACCTCGGACTCTGGATCCGGAGTCTCCTGGGCAATCGACAGTGCAGTTTGAAGATCATCGAGCTGGATGGCAAGCTCGAAACGATGGTCCGGATCAGTAGAGACTTCCAGAGCAAGCTGCTTTTGACCTAGGTCGTGAACATGTAAGAGATTTGCCGAGCGAGCTGCTTCGAATACATGTCGTACCTTGGGTCTCCAGGAATCTTGCTACCCTGTTCCGTTGATCCGCTGGCACGCTCGGCAAGATTTCTGCAGCTGTATCCAAATCCCCGCGCAGAACTGCTGTCTGGTACTCTACCAGTGACAAGGAGAGCGAGAAGGTATACAAATTGACTTGCTTGTCGACAAGGAAAATCCGGTTTAGCGCTGGCATATAACCAAGGAGATACATGGCGCTGCAACACGCCCATGGTCAGAAACCTTCGGTAAATGGATGGGTTTGGCGAGGCACCTACTTGTCGAATTGCGTGATGGTATGGGACTGTTGTCCAACGAGGTAGTTAAGGCGATTAGCCGCGTTGGTGTAGACAAAGCAGTCGCCAATCCACTTAGCAGTCTTGACCCTATGGACCCAGAGCATCGGTCAGATACCCACAGGTCTAACACCTGCATTCATTCACGCACACTTCGGGGATTTCAGCGATCATGTCAAACGCTTCTTCGACGCCCTCATCGCCGGGATCAACGCCTGAGTCCAATGCAGCAGCATAGGCGTTTCGGTCAAATCTTAGAATGTAGAACGATTCATCCGAGGTGATCACCACAAGATTTCCGGACGTTGACCAGATAATCTGAGAAAACCTCGTCAGTATACCGAACGAAGAAGGGCTCTGCTTGATCGATCGCCTACATCCTTGGCCTCAACGTCGATTCGTCGAACGATGTCACCAGACTCCCAATCCCAGAAGATGACGAATCCACTTCCCCGCGCCGACAACAGATTGCCACCCTGTAAACCCTGCACGGCCCAGCCACCAGCGCCCTTCAACCCGGTACCCGGCTTCTCCTTGAAGTTCTTGAACAGCTTTATCCGGGTATTGTTTCCTTCCAGGATTGCATACGTGTTCGAGTCTCCTGCCCATGCAAAACTAGTTCCCTGACCGAATGCCTTATTCCTCCAGGCCAACGCCGTGTAGATGATGTATTCCCCATCGCCACATACGGTAACAAACCGACCATTTGGAGAATGCTGGATGGAAGACGCGTATACTTCCGTCGAGCCGAGTTCGCGGACTTGCAAGGGGACTTTTTGGCCATCTGTGAGAGCCGTCTCCTCTCCGATGGTTTGGAGATTAGCGGTGAGTACTTCGCTGTTTTTGACATAAACGAGCTTTCCTGCCGAGTCCATGCTGAAGCTGGGTTCTTCGCGGCCGAGCTAGGACAACGGGTTCGAGGTCAGAGTTGAGGGGCGCGAAATCCCTCTTTACACTTCTTACCTGAAGAACCACGATACCCTCGTCAAAGCCGACAGCGACGTCGTTCAAGCCTTTGCGGTAAGCGACACACCATGCTCGCTCAAGGGCGTAATTGAGGGTATTCTCTAACCGATATGTGTTCGCATGCCAGAGTTTAACCGTGCCATCTTCAGACCCAGAAATTATAATAGGTAGTGACGGGTGGAAGATGGCGAAGGAGACGTTGGAAGTGTGCGATTCGAGGGTTTGGATGCAGGATTTAGAGTGATAGTCCCAGACTTTCACGAGCCTACAAGCTCATACGGTCAGCGCAATACGATCTGCATTCACAGCAAGAACTCACCGATCATCTCCAGTAGTGACCAAGTAGGGCTTCTCTCCTCCGTGATAATATTCGACGTAGTTGACACCCTTTTCGTGAGCATCGAGCGTAAAGTTGGGATGGCTGGAACCGAAGGACCAGATTTTGACGGTGCGATCGAGACATGCAGATGCAAACGTGTTATTGTCTTTCGGGTTGATAGCTATGTTCATAATGTAGTGCGTGTGTCCTTCGTAAATCTGCCAGACGCGCAGCGACTCAGTAATTCCAATCTTGACCAGGGTTCACAACCCAGACTATGGTATTACCTGAGAGCATTTCCAACCCTTCTCCCAGTCCCATGCCTTGATTGTCATGTCATCGCTCCCAGTAAGAACCAAGCTCAGAGTTGGATGGACCGTCAGGCATCGGATATAGTCTGGATGCGCCTCGAAAGCGGTAACCTTTTCGTGCGTGTTGTAGTTGAAAGCCCGTAATTGAAAGTCGTCTGACCCAGCGACGAACCAGTTCTTCCGTGCAATGAATTTTACGCATCGTACTGGTACCTCAGCGACTTCGAAGGTCTTGAGTAGTGCACCTGTTTCGACGTGGTAGAGGTTAACGGTGCCGTTGTAGAGACCGGTGATGATCCATGGCTCTGTGGGATGAAAGTCTGTCGACTTGACGCGGTCGCTTTTGGCGAAGAGCTTCCGCTTGACGTCGAGCAGCATAGTAGGAAAGGGCGAAGGGTCTGAAGGAGGAGGAGGGTAACTTGTAATTGGTGGATGTCGTGTCGCGAAGTTGCCCACGGTATGGCTTTCGTCGATACGCACTACTGCGTTGGCTCTGCCCATGGCCAGGCTTTGCAGGTGGAACGCTGAAGTTCAGAGAAAAATCAGACCTCTGGCGGATATCAGTAGCATCGTAGACTGTGGTCTGATTACACATATGTATGGGTTGGACAAGGGGACAGGGTCTGCTGATGGAAGTGCCCACGATGTTTCGGGTCCTCAGGTTGCTGAAAACGATTTGAGTGTATCAAGTCAAGGTGTGGGACTTATAGCTTAGTACTTGCCTTGGGTTCCTATGAAGTGGGTTATGCCGGAGGATAGGACCTTGGATGGAAGGCGTGGGCTTCTATTGTGGAAAACACACTCCCATGATATCATGGGATTCATTTATCCGTGTCCTTTACTTCAGACAAGGTTGGCTTCAGCTTAGTACCCACGTTAAGTGGCCTTAAAGCATGCTAATGCCTCGTCAGCTACGATACGAGTCGGACGAGTATTAACCAAAGCCATGAACCGCAGTCTCCGAGCGGCTATCCTTGACTCGACTCGGTGCTTGTTCTCTGGACCGACGCGTCGAACCGCATGAAGGCTGTATTTCTTTCAGTGTCATGCAGACACGATCTAATAGTTGGTTGGTTGGTAATCTTTGTTTGTATATCGTGCAAACAGTCAATCCTGAAAGGCGACAAGGCGCGGCACGATCTAATAGTGAAAGCGGGCGGGGTATATTATGAGCGCGTCGAATTCCACCTTGCAAGGTGCTCGGACATCTTTCCTTTGAGCCCCATTCTCCTCGGGCAACATGAATAATACGAAATGAAATTCTTGAAGCGAGCACTGAAGGCGGCTTATCGGTGTCTACTTACTCGGAGCTAGTGTGGCAGTGCGTCAGTGGTATGCCTCGCCATTACCTGCTGTAACAGGGATAAAGGCAATATATAAATCATTCGCCAAGGAATGCGGGATCAATTTAGGATACTCGTACAGGATAAATAAGCGCCGCCGCCAAGCGTTTGTTCGGAGATGACCCAATAGCGGATTTCTAAACTTAGAAAGACCCTCGCCTGGCATTCACAGCACTACCCTTCCACTCAATTTCCTGTGCCAAGGTCCGACAGAGTATAAAACCTACCTCTTGGCGACTCTGAGACATTCACGGCCCCCGACTCACGCTTCGTCTCTTCTCACCCAATTACAACACCATCCCCATCATGAAATTCTCGACCACCGCTTTCGCTGCTGCTTCTCTCCTTGCCCTTTCAGCAACTGCCGCAACCGCTCCAGAGGCAAGGGCGACAACTTGCTACACACTCCATACCGGCTACTTGGCCGTCTTTCCCAAAGGTGCGCTCTAATCTATTCGAACACAACAATCTCTCCGCTAACCCGCCCCTAGGGATAGCCAAAGGTGTCACTTTAAACAGCCAAAATGAGGTCGTCTTCGGCAAGTCGGGAAACTCGTTGAAGGTCGAGTTCCAGGTATGTAGTCAACCCTCCCCTTATGCTTTCAGTTTCAATGTTGCCCACAAACGACGTCTGCCCTCTCAGGCTTGCCCGAAGCTCCCCGGAAACTCGGACCCATACCTTGGTCGGATCGTCAGCAACGGCAAATGCCTTACCATCGAGAACCCCACTTCAGCCACCGAACCGTACTACGCTAAGCTTGTCAAATGTGGCAGCAACACTAGACCGTCTGCTGCTCAGACTTGGAGATACGGAACTGGAGACTATAGCGGTAATGTGTTTTGGGTATGGGCATTTCCCAAGGTCTATGCCACTGCACTGCTCTAACACGTCCTCTAATTGCACAGGCTGGTCCGACGAAGGCTCCCGGAAACATTGGATATATGTCCGCCGATGATGAGACTCCTCTCGTTACCGCAGCCAAGGTTCTGAAGATCGGCTGCGACCACCAATGCGTCAGTTTCGGGATTCTATCCAAATTGAACTAAAAACAAGTTGATCAATGCGAGGACTTTATTCTTTCTATGGCCAATATATACCCGAAGGACTTTTCAATTGATTTTTACTATTTGCATTATATTCCGTTCTGCTGCGCTATGTAGTGGTCCTATATCACTGGAGCAATGCGCTTGTCTTGTCGCATTCCACAGGGAATCTCATTCGTCGCCAGAAGACATACTTGATACACATTAATCAACTAACTACTCCACTATATTCTTATAGCCGGTGAAACGCTATCTGGAGAAGTGGAGAAGGATGACTTGCTCAGTCGAACAACACGTCGATCCATCAACGCCAGCTACCACTTATAGTGCAACACCCGCTTTCGGGCGTTGTATAGGATCGGTTGGGGTCGGGTTCCCATCGGAGAGGAGGTGGATCCGGGGAGCCAAAGAACTTAATCATCCCCTGGATAGCATTCACGGGACCATTCCACTTGCGCATGTACTTGTAACTGAAAGTGGTAGAGCCGGGAAGGCTGAGGGTAACTTTCAGGGCCGGGTAAGAGGGTCAGCGCACCGTCCTTGACGTACTACGTACGCTTCGTAAATAACTCACCCGTCCATAAGGAATTCCCAATGCAGATCAAGGGGATCGGGGTGTCGGAGTTCCAGTACCTCAACTCGCCCAAGTCACCAGTCAAATGGATGATCTCGCCAGGTATGGTTATGGCATGGACCTCGAATGTAACCCAGGACGGTTCTCGAGGAGGAGGAGGAGGTGGTGGTGGAAGAGGAGCGGCAGCAGCTGGAGTTGGAACCAGAGCAGGTTTGCTACCGAGATTGGAAATAATTGGCCCATTTAGATTGCTGGAGGGTGGGGTAGGTGAAGCTGTAAGGTACGTGAAGTATAGACTACGTGCATTTATACACGGTTGTTCTGCGTACACGTTCCAGGACAGGCAGAGACCGGCCCTCCCAGGGTGAGGCACCGAATTATCTCGAAGATGTCATAGGTTTGTTGAGACAAATACGCGTACCTGCGGAGCTGCATCGCAAGAACCCAAAGACGGGAAATTGCAATAATGTACTCTGCCAAGCAATGCATGTCTTTTGTGGCATTCCAAAGGTATTCTAATCCGGATATACTTGGTACACTCGACGAAATACTTCCCCTACTCTTACAGCAGGTGGAACGCTATCTGAAGACGTTGAGAAGGTACGACCAACCGAGTCGAACTATTGACGTTGCCTGGTTAACGCCAAATGTCGCTTATGGTGCAACTCCCGCTCGAGGGCGTTGTAAAGGATCGGTTGGGGTCAGATTCCCATCGGAGATGATGTGCAACGTGTAAGCCAAAGAGATTCATCCACCACTGGACAGGGTCCGCGGGACCGTACCACTTGCGAATGTACTTGTACTTGAAAGTGGTGGAGCCGGGAAGTTTGACAGTAGCTTCCAAAGAGCGTCAGTACGCCGTCCCTGACATACCACGCCGCATGAGTAACTCACTAGTCCACATGGGATAGCTCTGACTACAGTCCAGGGAGATCGCTGCCTCGGGGTTCCATTTCCTCAATTCACTCAGGTTACCAGTCAGATGGATGGTCTCGCCAGCTACAGTTGTGGCATGGATGTTGAATCTGACCATGACCCAGGACGGTTCTGGAGGAGGAGGAGCGGGAGCTGGTTTGCTGGCGGGATTGGAATATGATCGACTGTTTCATTACGACGACCTATAGTGTAGGGAGTTACCTTTCAACCACGGGCTTACTGATCTGCGGTTCTTTTGACTCTGGACTGTCTCTGCCCATTTAGATTGCTGGAGGGCGAGGTAGGATGAAGCTATAAGATACGTGAAGTATAGACTACGCGCATTTATACGCAGTTGTTTCGGCGTACACATTCCAGGACAGGCAGAAACTGGCCCTCCCAGGGTGAGGCACCGAATAATCTTGAGGATGTCATAGGTTTGTTAAGACAAATACGCGTACGTGCAGAGCTGCATCGCAATAACCCCAAGACGGGAAATTGCAATACTGTACTCTGCCAAGCAATGCATGTCTGTTTTGGCATTTCAAAGGTATTCTTATTCGGATATACTTGGCACACTCGACGAAATACTTCCCCTACTGTGAAACGCTATCTGAAGACGTTGAGAAGGTACGACTAGCTGAGTCGAACTATTGACGTTGCCTGGTTAACGCCAAACATCTTCTATAATGCAATCCCCGCTCGGGGGCGTTGTAAAGGATCGGTTTGGGTCAGATTCCCATCTGGGAGGATTTGCAATTTGGATCCCAAAGAAATTTAGGAACCACTGGTCAGGGTCCGCACCGGTCCACTTGCGAATGTACTTGTACGTGAAAGTGGTGGAGCGGGGAAGTTTGACAGTAGCTTCCAAAGAGCGTCAGTACGCCGTCCCTTACATACTCCGTTTCATGCATAACTCACTAGTCCACGTGGGATAGCTCTGACTACAGTCCAGGGAGATCGGTACGTCTGGGTTCCAGTTCCTCAATTCACTCAGGTTACCAGTCAGATGGATGGTCTCTCCGGGTCTAGTTGTGGCACGGACGTTGAATGTGACCATGACCCAGGACGGTTCTGGAGGAGGAGGAGGAGGAGGAGGAGAAGGAGGAGGAGCGGCAGCAGCTGGAGTTGGAATAAGAGCAGGGTTGCTACCGGGATTGGGACATGATTGCCTATCTCACTACGACTTAAAATGCGGGGAGTTACCTTTGCACCACGGGTTCGCCGATTTGCGGTTCCTCGATCTGCGGTTCCTCTGACTCTCGAGGGTCGTAACCGTTGGTTTCCCTGGCGAATGCTTGTCCGTCGGCATTGATTCGTCGTTCGTGATCATATTTGACTTTCGACCATAGAGTGCGATACTGCGAGAGGGTGGTTGACTGAAGGTCGATGGATGAGTTGCCGGCGAACCACCGCACAGCAGGTCGAGCAGGTTTGCGACGGGGATCGGAAAATAATGGGCCCATTTAGATTGCTGGAGGCTGGGGTAGGGTGAAGCTGTAAGGTACGTGAAATATAGACTACGTGCATTTATACACAGTTGTTCGGCGTCCACATTCCAGGACAGGCGTAGACAGGCCCTCCAGGGTGAGGCACCGAATTATCTCGGAGATGTCATAGATTTCTCAAGTTTGTTGAGACAAATATGCTTACGTGTGGGGCTGCATCGCAATAACCGAACCCAATGGCGGGAAAAACGTAGCCGGTTCGGACGTTAACGAAAGGACCTCCAGTGGGAGAGTGCGCAGTGTCTTGGAGCAGGTGACTTGTGAGTATAAAGAGGGGGAGAGATTATAAATTCCGGCTGGATTGCCGTGAGATGCGAAACAGCGGCACGAGCGGACATCGCCCCTCCGCCTGCCCCCTCCTCTTCATCTGAACCCACCAGTCTGAACGTAAATAATATTTCGCTCTTCCAACCACCTTCCACGTACCAAATTTTCCCTCTCACTTCCCACCTAGCCCACCCAGCTAGTCCTACCAAGTGAGAGCATAGGAAACCATGCCTCCTCACGTCGCATTCATCGTCGTTGGAGTCGTTGTTGGCGTTGGAGTTGCATACGCTGTCGGCCAGGTTAGCAGAATTTTGGGCGGTCTTGAACTTCTCATCTCGAGCTGAAGTGAACTAATGTCTGTCCTCACCGTTGGAATCCGTTTAGCACGTCTTGCCCCACGTTCAACCCCACGTCGAGGAATTCATTCGTGCTTTCAAGGAGAATCGTCGGCGCCGTTCCGAACATCCTTACACCTCCATGTCCGCAGAGGACTTTGATCGACCTCGCAATAGCACCTCCTCGGACGATCAGGAACCTAAAGAGATGGAAGACAAGTCCTCCAGCGCGGGGGAGCGAATGAGGACTCCACCACCACGTTCAGGCTGGGGGCAGGAGCTCCGCCAGCGCCCCCAAGCAGCCAATGCCCAAGCAGCCAATATTGCAAATGAAAAATTACTCGACACTGACCTCGAAATGGTCCAGTTTGACAGGGTGCGTCGTTAACCCCTTCCAGAGCGCTCGCCCCTATCTACTTTGGAATCTGGACTGACGTTGACCTACGCCATTTTGTGCACTCACCCCGCCTCGTGCATCGCCATTGGCTTCTGCCTTGTTCAATCCTAATCCGCACCCATTCCAAATCGGTTCAATTATTTCCCACTCTCTTCGCATATTTCCTTCCTCACTCGCGTTCCTCCCACCTCCGTATCTTTCCACCCACAGGCCAAGTCTGGCTTGTTTTCTCTCATGACACCCACGTCTACCAGACCACCATCCCGAGGACCATCACCAGCGACTCGTGAAGATGACAACCCGTTCGAGGAACCTTCAGTCCCTGTTGCGGTGGCCATTCCTCTGCCTCAGTCGCCCGCTGCCTCCCTTGTCGTCGATCCCATTGGGAGGACTAGCCCAGCTTTATCTCGTTCACAACCTCCCTCGACCACGCTGTTTGATGCCTCAGGGAATGAAGACAGCGACGAGCACCCTTTGCAGACACCTATTGCGACTAGTGCTCCGCGTCTCCCTTCTGAACCCCGTCGCATGAGCCAATCGTCGCCTAAGCCTCGGCCTGCTCATCGGTCAGCAGGTTCCATCTCAAGCGTCCTCAGCCCTCCTAGTTTGCCCGCCGGTGGCACTGGAACCGTCCGTGGTCCTCCCGCCGCCCTTGTCCGCGCATCCTCGCCCTCAAACGCTAGCGATCATATGTCCGGATCATTTGTTTCGACAACTCCAAGCAGAAATTGGACCGACGGAGGAACTGCAGACATATTCTCAGGTAAGGTTAACCACTTGTGATTCATACAGGCAGTGCCTCTAACTTCCAATGGGACCCCTCTTCTTTATGATTCAATAAACCTTGCAGGATCGGAAAGGGAGTCGGGATACCACGATTCGGACGAAGATGGCGTTAGAAGTGCTAGCGATTCCGATGAGTGGGAGGAAATCGACTCTTCGCGAGTGACCAGTCCTCCAGCGCGAGGCGGAAATCGACCCTGAGGATGAAATTGGACGTTTGGATCCATTTCTCCTGTGTAACATCTGTTTCATTCCTTGTTTTTTTTTGGATCTGTATAACTCTGTCCTTGTCTCCAGTCTACTATCTCCTTACGATCTGAAAATGACATTAATCTGGATGTGGTACCCAGTCGCACGTTCGCCTACTGAAGGATGACATCGAGTTTAAAAAAAGGCAGATGCAATACTATATTGGGGAATTGTCCATTACGACAGCGATGCGAGGCTAAAGAAAGGAATGTCTGAGAAAGTCCATATGGTGGAGGATGTAACGATTGCGAAGGGAAAATGGATAGTATCTATGGATGTGGAAAAGTGAGAACATGCGTTACGAAGATGACAGGATATCATCGATAGATTTGTTGAGGAAGTCTTTCCGGCCTGACAGGTCTGCTCGAGGGAATCTTGCTTCGACGGCTGCCCGAGCAGTTCTACAAATAGATTACAAATCAGCAGAGTTACTTGGATAGATTCAAGCAGAATACCTACTTTTTAGTGACCGTCATGAGGTCTTGAGTGCTTAAGTAGTGACGAAGGACGGCAAGCAACTCTTCATCGCTGGGGTTGTCATTGGGGCTGGGCCCAGTACCACCGAACGGATCCACGGAGAACGTAGATAAAGGCCGAGCCATGCCACCCATACCTGCGACCGAAGGCGCAGCACCTCCAGCAACACTTCCGGGTCCACCGAACATATTGAGATTTGTCATGACGCTGTTCCTGGGTACTGCCACACCCCCGCCGTACATGCTGCCCGCCATAGGTCCCATTCCCGTCATGCCCGTCATCTGTGGCTGCAACATTCCTCCGTAGTCTGAACCAGCATGCGATCCGCCGCCCATATAAGGCAGGAAACCCATCGATCCCATCTGATGCATGGTGCCGAACGGATTCATGCCCATTGCGCCCATGGTTCCAACCGGACCCAGTTGGGGAGGGCCCATACCAAACTGCGACATCGTGCTTTGCGCTGGGTCGCCACGGATGCTTCCGGCTCTTGGGCTTGCGCCGCCACTCTTGCCTAGGGCATTAGTATCCCGATAGAAGTCGCCAGACTGGGATGCTGGATGGAATGAGACAGGGGATGCGTTTCCAGATCGAGACGGTCGACGCGAGCGAGACTTGTGGGATGCGTCGTAAGTATGTTCGCCAGAGTGGCGGCTTCCGGTCTCCCATGCTTCGGCCTCGTATTCTGTCCAACGGATCAGCTGAAGCCGAGAACATTCTTAAACTGAACTTACCGCTGAACTTCTTGAGAGGAATCATCGATTCGTCGAACTTCTCATCATCATCCGTGATGACCTTCTTGTTGGCACCTTCGCCAACAACTAGGCGTGTATTACCCCAGCTGAAGTCATCCATTCTCCAGAACGAGTAGACGGGAAGGAAGAATGACCAAATTGGATACCTGTAATCTCGCTGTCAGTACGGGAAATGCAACACTAGAAGGGGAAACCCACGCGAGAATGTAGATCACCATCCAACCGATGAGCATGAATTCTCGTTTGAGCAAGAAAATGATAGCCTGCAACGCGTAGACACCTGCAATCATGCCGATGGCTATCCATGGGATTGGAGCGTTGGTTGTGGCAACATGGATGATAAGCCAAAGGATATAGACGACAGTAGCCGGGAGGACCTGTTCGTGTTTCGGGGTGAGCGAATCTTCAATGCTTCGGAGAGAGGACCACACTTACAATTGTTCCGACCAAGTCAATGAAGACGACGAAGCGCATGGAGAAGCAGCAAAATCCACAGAGGTCAGAGAGGAAGACGAGCTCGCAGAGGTTGTGAACGGTGGAGTTGATCCATCTTCGTCGCTGGGACAGCAAGATTTCGAACTTGTCTGGTGCGATGGTATGCGCTACTGCATCGGGTGTGAACTTCATCTTGAACGTCGGGAAATGCTTCATCATAATGGTCGTCAAATAACGATCTTCACCAAGGTGCAACAAATTCTTCTTGTGAAGGGTATCGACGATTCCTTCCGAATAGTCATCGATCACCCGGCTGGATATGATGAGAGGCCTGCCTTTGTCTGCTGTACGAATCCGGTACATTGAAAAACAACCGGGCAAGCAAGTGACGGAGCCGAACAGAGATTCGAAAGCCTTGGCAAGGTGATGCGACACGTAGTATTCATAGACCTTCGGAGCCGCGTGAGTATTGCAATCGAAAATATGTCCGATCGCACACCTACTTGCACCATAGTCCACCAGGACCCTTCTTCGTTGTCAATCTTCGTTTCACCGCATATAGCAATGATTTTTGAGTCATCGGCAGTGCAGGCAACCAAGCGATTGAGCGAGTCGGGGGTGACGCTCTATATATGAAAGTAAATGAGACCAGGTCTGCGAAGGGCTCTGCTTACTCACAGTATCTGCATCAACCATGAAGATGTATTCGTAAAATGCAGGATCAATCCCAATGACGTTTCGCATCTGATGATAAATCTCCAACTCCATAGGCGACATCGGGGCATCGAAGTGCACTCGGTTGAGGTAGTGAAGGAGCAGAATTTGCGAGTCTCGCTTGCCTCGGTTACCGGGCTTGGATCGCTCACTAGGCTTCCCGACTTTGACAACGACGACATAGCTGATGTTTCGGTCGTAAGCAAGGAGCCTCGGCTAATAGATAGAGCCCACTTACGGTACAACGTGACCTTCAAATTCGTACAGACCAGAGTAGATTTTGCCGTAATTGATTTGCTTCGAACCCTCGGCAACCGACTTGAACATGAGCGGTTCCGGGTCGAGTTTGGGGTCGACACCGAGAATATCGAGGACAATTCGAGGTGTTGGCCTATCGTTTCCACTGCCAATAATATTCCCGTCGCATATCATGAAGATGAGTTTGCGTTTGTCGTCGTACTTCAGGGCAGCGAGCGAGTCGATTGTACGCCGAAGTGACTCTTCTCCTTCGGTATAGCAGGGAACTTGACAGATGATGAATTTATCAAGCATTTCGGGGTGACGTTTTCCGGTGAGCTGCAACGCGGCGAGGACTAAAGACGGGTCAGTAGAAACCAAGGAATGTATCGGCGAAGACACTTACACTTGGCAACAATGATAACGCAGATGATGCCCGAGAAGGCAAGAGGAATGATGTTGGGAGCCACACATCTGGGCGTTTTTCGGAAGTCGGTAGCCCCACGGTAAAACACATTCTGCAAGCAGGCTTTGTTCTGTGCAGCCTTTTCGGGAGCCATATTGGCGAGTGCGGCATTAAGGTTATTGGAAATATCTTGACCAGGCTGTTGAGAGAAGAAGTCCGAAATGCTGCTGTCAAGGAATGCGGTTTTGTCATTGCTGCCGAGTAAGGAGATGGTGTTGAAGTAGTCTGAAAGGTCGTAGATTCCCCCATTCCAAACAGCCCACTTGACACTACACGTGGTAGCGTCAGATAAAGATTCTCTTAATAGCGAATTCGATACTCACGTAGAATCCGTGGCTTGACCAACACTTAATACGTATTTGGGATCCCAGACGACGGGCCCCTTCCGGAATTGTTTCATCTTGGGGAGGAAGTAATCTTGGAACCAGTGAAGGTCTGTGAGATCGGTTGTTAGGTCCCCCTGTGCAGGGCCTGACGTGTGGACTGCTCGTGGAAAAGCCGTCGCGTTGGCTGGCTGGAGGGCGAAATAGTCGTCGGTGACAAGCCCGGCACAAGAAACAGTAAACGGTATTGGGAAGTACGCCGTCACGTCAGAGCCCGCAAGCTCGCTGAAGGTTGCGGCGTCAGAAGGCCAGGTTGTCGTGCCATGGTTGCCTCGCCAGAATTTGGAAATGTCGTACACTACGCCGTACGCCGCGACCCATAGATCATCGTCGGCAGTATGAGCTTTCAACTCGTTTAACGTCCATGCCTTGGTGAATTGAGGGCAGATGACTTGTCCGAGGAAGATGGTGGCGAAGAGGAGGATGCCGCACGCCCAGGCAATAAGCAGGCAGATGGTCAACTTCTCCCTCCACGCCAGTTGGATGTCTGGTCGTTTCATTCTTCCGATGGACGAGAGTAGGAAAGTAGGGATCCAGAATGTCATCGCCCACACGAACCGAACCCACCACTTCCGAACTGCGGTAGTCGGCACTACCTCTACGGCAGTAGCTTCCTTCACTTGGAAACCGCCTTCCTTTGAAGCTGGATCCAGGGGTTCTTTGTCCGTGCCGCTATCATCCTTATCCCATGCGCTCCCTCGCTCACTCCATCCGTTTTCCATGCTAGGATCGGCGTGATGCCGGAAGGGGTTTGTTGGTGTATCGGGATAACCACCAGTGACAGGGGTTTGTAAGGCTCCAGGCGAATATACTGGAGCATTGGCATCCATATAGCCCGACGCAGTTCTTCCGTGACCTCGCGGTGCCAATTCGTCCATGCTTTCCGCCTCTCCTGCTCCCCCAGACCAATCTCGGCTTCTTGTTGTGTCGTGACCCCTCATGGAGCCATGACCTACTGCACTCGCCGCCTCTTCTTCCTTCGCAGCTAGTCGCTCATCCTTCTCGTCAGCTCGAAGCCCGTCGTCAATAGCTTTCCAAGCAGTGTAACCCAAGAAGATCCTCCGGTGGCCAATGGCATAATCCATGCCTTCGGTCAGCCAACTGAGTGGCCGGGTAAACGCGCGAATACGCTCCGCTGCGATCTCGCCGGCTCCCTCCAGGTTGTAGCGGTTGCAGAATTCATCATGATCGTAATCGACGACGTATTCCACTTTTCGACGGGCGACGTGGTCGGGTAAAAGAAGGCTTCGTATTTGAGACTTGATGCGTCGTTTATCGAACGAATTGGGGAGACCAGAATCGTTCGGCCGGATGCAGGAGACGGTCCAGAGGGAAGTGCCGTCCAAGTGTCGGAGTAGACGGGTGGTGTCGAAGTTGATTTGAGTCGTTACTGGGTAAATCTTGCTGGGGTCAAGTACAGGGCTATCTCCTGGTTCCGGCACTGCATTTGGGATGGACGTAGGTTCACGAAGGATGCGGGAGGAGACTTGCGCTTGGACAACGGTGGTCGCATCCTTTGGGTGGACCTCCGTTGCCATGCTGGGGCCCGATACCAGCCGGGAGACAAATCCATCAGTCGACCTCCGAAGAACTTGAACGAGGGCCGAATCGAGGAGATCGATATCCTTCTCCACGAATCCGTTAACATCGTACGTGCAAGAACCCGAGTAGTGGTTGATAGCAAAGAGGGTCCGGCTGGTTGACTGAGGGGGGTTTGCGACGAAGGAGGAATGGCCAGCACAGGCAGCCGTGATTTCCGCTAGCATCTCCTCGTCCTTTGCGTCGGAAGTGGACTTGCCTTGCCTGCTAGCCGAGGCTGCCTTCCCCATGATGCCCAAGATACCGCCGGGTTTCTTCTGGGTGCGGTCGGCCAATTGAGCTCCTCGGAGGATTTCCACACAGGTGGAGTTGTCCATCGTCTCGACTGGAGGTAGAGTGATCCCATCTCCGGTAATTTGAGAGTTATAACCGATCCCGTCTTCAAAGACGTTTCGAACGACGTAGGAATGAACCATCTCGTTCGTGAAGTTGACGAGGAATTCATTGAAGCTATTTTGCCCTTGCGCGGCAACGAGAGGTTGGGGAGCTAGAGAACCGATAGAGCCGTTGGTAGCACGCGACTGGAAGCCAGGGCTGTCGAAAAGGACGATCTGGCTGGCCACGGATCCTTTTTGTGTGCTGACGTCGACCTTGGTGTTGGCCATATCCACGACGAATGCGAACAGGATAGCGTATAAGTCGGAGGCGAGCTGGTTGACCTGGGCCTTGCAACCCTCGGCATTGAGGAAGACGGTGTAGACGTCCTTCCGGACGTAGTTGGTCTTGTTGACAATGGCCTGCTCAAGGTCCTCCTGGGAAACGGCCAAGAAGTGCGCAACGCGGGCCAGGACTTCTGGGTTCAAAAGGTATGCTGACATTTCGTTGACTCCGCTATCCATGAAACGAAGGTTGCCGAGAAGTAGGATGACATGGAGGAGGTTGAAAATCGCTCCCATGACTTTGGGCTTGAATCCAAGGATCTTCATTGCGGCGCGAAGTTCGTCCATTGCCATCGAATCGTCACTGAATGGACCAGCAGGAAGGCGATAGCAGCCCGACGACGCTAGGAGGGCATACTCGGCAGGGTCCTCGAGTTGGAACAGGTCTCGCTCCTCCGGCATCGCACCAGCCAGAAACTGGTAGAACACATGGAACGAGCGTTCCTCGTGCGACAGACGAACCAGCCGCGACTTGTCTAAGCCGTAGCACAAGGCTTTGGCACCGTGGATTCTGCCTCGTTCCGAGAATTGGAGCTCGAAGTAGCGATGGTAGCGTGATGCAGAGGGATTATGAGGGGTTTTGGCGTTGCCGAAGGATTCGAGTATGGTTACGAAAGACTTGATTTGGTCGGCAATACGGACATCTTTCTTGGAATGAGCGGAAAGTCGGAGGAGTTGGTTCGTTAAGAGCCGGGCACTATGCGATTTGCCGGAGCCTGTAATGCCCCTACGAGGTGGCACAGCATACTCACGTCAGCCTGAGACACACCGTGAAGCACAAGAGGTAGGACAGACCTGAATACCACACTTTGTGACTGGGTAGTCCTTCGCATCAGGAGGTATACCCTCGAAGCCAATTCGTAGAGATGCGGCTGAAGGTTATGCTGACTGTCGGTCAGGTCACGGTAGGTTTTTTCTTCATAATCGGCCGCGCTGGCGTCATTGGTGTTGGCAAGAGATTTGAGAGGATTGACGACGACCAAGGAAGTGGATCCTATGCGGGTGTAGGGCAGGTCGAAGCGGAAGCGTGCGTGAAGGAGAGAGAGGATCGCGTCGTCGGTGGGATAGACTGTGGTCGCGCCTTGGGCTTGGATGAGGGATACAAGGTCGTGTACGGCTGTAGCGTCCTTGTTGCTCGACGCCATCGCCAACGACGATCAAGAAGCGAGAGATGGAGAGAGAAACGGAGGGGGAATGCCAACGATCGATGCGTGGCTAACTCTAAGGAGATTGGGACAGCTAAAGTCTCAGTTCAGACTGCGAGGTTGCCATGCTCGCTCGTTCTAGAACTTACTCTAAGAAACTTGATGAATCTGTCTGACCAATTAGAAGGAATGGAGAGTGATGAAAAAGTCGTATACCAATCGAGGTCAGAGGAGAAAAAGAGGATAGGGAAAGGTGGGCAGGAATAGGATGGGAGAGGAGACAGCACCGCGCGCGCTCAAACTGCTCGTTCCCGCGAACCTTCCTCAGACGCCGTGTGATCGCTGCATTGCCGCCGGTCACACTCGGCTCACAATCCCCTCCGACAGTTAAAATAGCCACCACAAAATTTTATTTCTTTGGAGATAACAACAGGCAACATTGGCTCGACTGCTTATTTGACTTTCTACCGAGTCTCGCCAAGGCTCCACCGGCTGAAACCATTTAGCGCCAGGTATCGTTGAGGATGTAGGAAGAGCCAGAAGGAGTCGTGAAGGAATTGTTAGGATCAGACTCCCAAGTGACCGCTCCGTTGTACTTGCGAATATACTTGTACTCGAAGGTGGTCGAGGCCGGGAGGTTGACGGTGACTGAGGAGAGCACGAATCAGCGATCTGTCACCCCCGTAGAACTGCCCAAAGTACTCACTACTCC
>WSUB01000190.1:3950-73850 GCA_019633425.1 Tulasnella sp. 424
ACCCATTCTTCCGCTTCTACTCCATCGATGCCGTGGAAGATTGGGTGGTCTGTGCCGAAGGGGATGTATTTGAATCCTATTGCGGAGGGCGGGTGAGCTTGTCGACGGTCCCGAAAGCCGATGGGGTAACGTGCATGCGGGGATCTGGAGGAGCATCTGCCATAGTCAATTTCCCCTTCTATCTCCAGTGGTACGTTTTATGAATGACTGAGAGTGGGTTCTCGTTCACGTAGTGGAGGTACGTTTGGTGGTTGCCGAACGGTGGGAACGCACTTGTCCCTCACTGCCAACTCTGCCCAAATCCCTCAGCCCCTTTCTGACTACAATGATGCAGTCATAGGCCCCGAGATTCACAGATTGCTTAACTAATTTGATTGTCTGAACTGTCGTGTGCCGAATTTCCCTTTCTCCTCATTGCATATGGTCCGACTTCATGCCTTCAGCAGAACAAACTTCGTTCACTTCGATCAACTTGAATTAATGGAAAGCGGATCCGGACACCACCGTAGTTCATGCAGAAGTCAATCCCTTCGGAGGAACGCTCACTCATAACGAGCCGCTCTGGCCGGGCGCGACTTCCCAAAGAAGCATTCTCGGACGTCGAATCATGTGGTCCGCCGAACCTGACCGCACGCGGTCCCAACAGGTTCCCCCTCGACACCACTCGACCGCAGAAGGGTATTCAACTATCTTGGCAGCTCTGATTTACACTGATCAGGTAAAAAAGCCAGTGCAACCATGAGTTTGGGAAGGCGGGCCTCGTGGTTGGCTTCGTGGTTCTCGGTCGCTGAAGCGGTCGCAGCAGGCGCTTCTAGATCTTGCCCGAATAGAGACCTAGACGGCGTCATCAGCCGAAAAAATCAACTACCTTAAATGAGCGGATAACTATTCGGGATCAGCTGATGAGCCGTTGGTTGTACAGAGTAGTGAACTAGACGGTGACTTAGCTGCTTTTTGGCATGCCTGACGGCTAGTGCTCTGCCATTGTCATGCTCTGACCCCCAATCAACGCACTGCGAAGACTGAAGACCGAGGTATTGGTATTCACGCTCCTCAGTAGAATAGTCTGCCATGATCATCCATTGTATAGAACTTCCCCAGTTAATGTGGAATTAATTAGGAGTTTCTCCAACGTCCCCAAAAGAATTTATTACGCTTTTGCTGTAGTCAAGGCGGACGACCTTTAGCAGGGAACTGTTCGGAAGCCGGCCACTGTCACGGAGAGTCTTTGCCGATAGAGACTTCTTACATACGTTAGTATCCTATCTCATTTCAAAAGCAGACACGATGGAGTAGACGGCCTTGGTCATTAATGGGGCTTCCTCCCCATAGGGAATGCACATTTCAAACTGTGGTTGAGGAATCCGCGTTCGTTCTACAAGCGAAAAATAGCAGAGCCCCGTAGCTATAGAGGTTCTGCCTGAACGGTTTAGCAGGAGAGAGAGACGATCGTTGAAGCTCGGTCCACTTAATGGGGTTTTCTCACGATCTAGGATACAGTTTGGGATCAGACTTCGTCGTACAAGCTCCAAATAGCAGTACTCAGAAACCAAAGCGATTCTGGTAGAATGGTTTAGCAGGAGAGAGACGATCGTTGAAGCTCGGTAAACTTAATGGGGTTTCCCGCCAGAAAAGATATATGAGTTAGAATGCGCTTAAGGCCCCCGAGTTCGTTCTATAAACTCCAAATAGCAGTGCTCCGCAATGGAAGAGGTTCTGCCAGAACGGTTTAGCAGGAGAGGAGACAATCGTTGAAAGCTCGGTCAACTTAAATTAGAAAGGGCCATGACCGAGGTTAAGGAACCAGGTGCTCGGCCTCGACTTGTTTGTCTGTGTGTTTTCGCCGAAACTCCCATGACAGGCTGTTCGAACAACCCTCTTTCTCGGCGTCAAGAACCTTTTGCAAATCGCTGACACATTCCCTGTACATTCACTAGTCGGCCTCGAAGCCTAACCTTCCGAAGAAGGAATAACCACGGCGGTTGAATGTGAGACACCAGAACTCCGTGCTGTCCGGAAAAGCTGCGACGAGGCTTCGTACGCGGTTAACCTGTTCCCACTTGCCGGCCACGCCAGTCGCCGGCTGCTTCTAGTTCATGGGACTCCTTGGTACCCGACTGAGCCGACCGTCAACGGGAGACGATATAAAAGGCTGAAGGACTGGGCGCGATTCAGCACCATCATCCACTTACATTCACATCCACTCACGCGCATTATCGACCTTTCTTGACAATATGAAGTCGACTTCACTCTTCCTGGCTGGCCTCGGCTTTGCCGGTATCGGTATCCAAAATGCGTGGGCTGTTGCCATCTACAGTACGTCTCTTATGCAGCTGCCTTAGACACACACCGAGAGAAAACTAAATTCTCTGGCCTTTTAGACCAGTGCGGTGGAATTGGTTATACAGGTTGGTGGTGCTGAATAGGGAAGGGTGGCGCGATGCTGAGCCACCTTCCCTGATCCCCAGGTTCCACCGTGTGCGATTCTGGCCTCGTCTGCAAGTACCAAAACGATTAGTAAGCGCCCTTACAGTAACCGCTTTGCTCGTCTAAATCTCGTCCTACAGCTACTCGCAGTGCCTGCCTGGAACCGCTACCGCTACCAGCACCAGTAAGGCTATTACCACCACGACCACAACAAAGGCCACCACGACCACCGCATCTTCTTCGACCAGCACGTCCATCGACACCAAATTTAAGGCTCATGGCAAGCAGTATTTTGGTACCTGTGGAGACCAAAACACCCTGTCCGTCTCACAAATCAACACCATTGTCAAGGCCGACTTTGGTCAACTCACACCCGAGAACTCAATGAAATGGGATGCTACGTACGTGAACCCCCACTCTCTCCGCTCGAGAGTGATGACTAACTATGTTTCTCCAGCGAGCCATCTCAGAACTCATTCACCTTCACCGGTGCGGACTACCTCGTCAACTACGCGCAGACTAACGGCAAGCTCGTCCGAGGACACACCCTCGTTGTAAGTTTTGATCGGGCCTTCGGAAGACCTTTTAGCTGGACTAAACGTCTGTCTCCTTAGTGGCACAGTCAACTCCCATCCTGGGTTTCAGCCATCACTAGCGCCAGCACCCTCACAAGTGTCATTCAAAACCATGCCACTACCATCGTCACTCGTTACAAGGGAAAGGTTGCCAAGTACGACGTCGTCAACGAGATCTTCAATGAGGACGGTACCCTCCGCAGCTCGGTCTTCTCTAATGTCCTTGGCAACACCTTCGTTGATATTGCCTTCAACGCCGCTCACGCCGCTGACTCGTCTGCCAAACTTTACATCAACGGTCAGTCGTCATGTGATTTCGATGAGACTGCTATTTGCTAATCACTTTGTGATTGGCAGACTATAACCTCGACTCGGTCAACTCGAAGGTCAACGGCTTGGTCTCCTTGGTCACTTCCAAGCGTGCTGCTGGTATTCCCATCCACGGCATCGGCTCTCAGAGTACGCCCTGTTTTTCTCTTTTCCTACGATTATAGAACTCACACCCCACGTTCAACAGCTCACTTGAGTGCTGGCGGTGCCGGCAATGTTCAGGCAGCTTTGACGAAGCTCGCCACGGCTGCAGATGAGGTATGTCATATTGAAGCCAGTGACTTCAATATATTGCTTAGCTTACCACCTCACCTAAACTAGGTTGCCATTACGGAGGTTAGTTTCCACTCAGAATAGGATCACCCGTACCTTATGCTGACCCGACCTCCCCCAATCTCATCAAAAACTATAGCTCGATATTGCCGGTCAGTTGAAATTCTTTCATCACTCTTCGCCTAAACTCTGATCATAGAACTCGTGGTTGAATAGGTGCTGCACCAAACGACTACCTCACTGTTGTCAACGCTTGTCTCAATGTTTCCAAGTGTGTCGGTATCACTGTAAGTATATTATGCTCGATGATCATCCAGCCCAAAGCTCAGCCTCTCGATACTACAGGTCTGGGGTGTTTCCGACAACTACACTTGGCGCACGGGCGAGAACCCTCTGCTCTTCGACTCCAACTACCAGGCCAAGGCCGCGTATACCGCAATTCTTAACGCTTTGTAATCTGCTTGCCCAATTCCCTCGACTACAATTAGTATGTAGGGTATGTTGAAATGGATTATCACTAGTTCGCTCTCCAATACCCGGCTTCCCTCGCGTAGCCACACAAAAGGCGACTGAACGAGCGCCAGTCCAGCGAACATTATTTCGACGTGAGAACGCCGACCCCCAATTGACCAGTAAGGCTCACCTTTCCGGTCCAGCAAGCGTTCTTGGCCTTCCTCCGTTGCAGTGTGATTGAAATGCTCGGCGAATAGATAATGGGGCTGCACTAAGTCTCAGCTCTGTATGCCTGGGATTCATTCTGACCAGACTACAAAGAGCAATTTAGACACTGTGTGGCGCGATAGCTGTCAGCTCTTCGTCTGTTAGTGGGAAGCAATGTTTAAAGCCTAATCAATCTCGGCTCAGCACCCCGTTGGTGCGATAGCTCCATGGGGGGCGCTCCCCAGGCAGCAACCTACTAAAGGGTTTGACGCCGATGGGGCCACACAGCATGTTCCAATTTCGCCCGAGGCTGTCGATAATCCCTATCATGTCTCAAACGGTTACATATTCTCACACTTCGTAACTATTGACTAAACCTCCAGTAGCTCATTGCCTAGAGATATTCGGGCTATTCTTCGACTTATCTCCGAAGTGGTATAGTTTCCTCTATACTTCGATGGGCTCAAAGTAAAGCCTCTGTTTGGATTTCATTTGGGCTTGTTAGGTTACCCGACGCTGAATAGGGGTTTCAACTTACAGCATGATTGACGCTTCCAGGAGTCGACTTCAAGACGTCGAAAAGGGCGAGTGGATCAGGAACGAGATAAACTCTTGTCCCCTCCGTTTGATGGTCGAATATGACCGCTTGTAATTCGGGATAATCTCCTGCTGTGCCTGATCAATTCAAGTGCAGGGAAATATAACTTGATGCCCCAAAACATACCATTGTTATCCGAAACCCATCGTGCTTGGATCCGATTTTTTCCTTCCAGGGACCACAGTCCTGACTGAATTGGACCATTCCAAGATCTCTTGATCTGGGTATTATGAAAAACAGGCTTTTGGAGCTTGAAAACTCCAAAGAAACTAAGGGAATGCGTGAAATGTTACTGTCTTGTTAGAGAGAAGGGGTTACATTACTTACTTTAACGGGTCGCTAAACAGATTTGACTCTTGTTTATAGCTCCCGAGCATCAAGAAATCCTCGGTTCCCTAGCATCCGTCGCCCCATGTAAGCAATTGTGAGCGCGGAGATTTCTTCCCCATACTGACCAAGTATTTAATTGTTTTCTTGGTAGTATTGAATTGAAAGAGGGCCGCTCCATCAACCGTTGATGACACCGTGCTCCACGTGTCGTCATATAACTTTGAGGCCAGATACCAGTCCCTTCCCGCAGTGGTATACTTCACTCGAATGCGACCAGTTACGGTAGCTCTACGATCCCTGTCTTTCAGAGTGCTGCCGGCAGCACTCTCCCCAGGTGTGTCGGTCGGACCGGAGGGAGCAACGTATTCCAAGATAATGGCCGTTCTCAGGAGCTTCCAGTCTTGCTTGATTTTGTCGCTCAACCCCTCATACCATATAAGGGCCCCTTTAGCGAAGCATGAATAGGCAAGTTGGGCAGTCCACTTCGAGTCTTCTTGCTTCCCCGCGCGCCAACTTGCTCGGTTCACCGCTGTGATAAAATCTTCAGCATTGTCGGCGCTATCCCCGGCGAAAACAAGATCGTCTTCAGCTGCAAGTAAAGGTATTCAGAAGTCTGCACCCTCCAGGAGTTGAGCCGCTTACGATGTTTTGACATAGGGAGGAGTACGAGTGAGGGAGGGTGGGGGAGGTTGATACAGAGCGCAATTCGACCTATCTCTCATATAGTCTAGTCAGATCGATTGTATACGTTATTTCTGAGCGAAGAAGTCTCCTAAGCCAGGAGAGAAGTCGATCACCGCCGAGAAGTTAGACGACAGAGCCTGTTGTTCTGTGACCGACCATGAATTTCTCCCAGGACACCGGGTCTGGCATTCTCAAAACGGGTCATGATAGAGTTATTAGCTCTATTAGTAGTACTGAGAATGTCCTTTCGCGCTTATCGTAAACGTTGTTTAAGCGCCTACACTCGGCGGGGCCGGTGGTGAAGCGGTATGCCGCCGGACCCTTCATGTTCCCGCGGTTGCGTAACTAGCGGTCTACATCGTTCCCCGCCTGCTATTCGGACAAGCTCCTGCTACAGACCGATCCCGGCGTTTCCAGCGGTTGATAGGAGGCATTTGTTTCGGAGGCCCCTCAAAAGCATATCTATTGTACGTATTTATTTGGGCAGATAATCAAAGTCAACCAATTCCAAAAACAAACGCTTATGGATACGCCGGGATAGAATCGGACAAAGCAGCTGGGACGGGGAAGATCGGGGTAGCATCCTCGGATGCCCGAGACATAGGCTGGATCATAGTATACCGATTGCCAACGCAATCACCGTCAGAATCAGCAGTGGCGTGGTAGACGATGCAGGTAACACTGTCGTTGGGAACTTGTCATCAGCAAGCTTCATTCGTGGCCAACCTGTCAACTCACCCGCCGGGAGTGGTGAAGAAACCGTTGTGACCGGGGCCATAGTTGCCGTTAGCGGAGGTGAGGTAAGGTCCGTGATCCACGAGTCGATGCTGGTGGGATCACCGCCGTTGTACTTGAGCAAGCCGAGCGAGTAGTAAGGTGTAGAGCCTATTAAGCAGAGGTTTTCACAAGATCGTCAGTCTTCCGGTGTGGAAAAGATATCGGGAGATTCGAATATGGAGATACTCACACAGAGAGGCCGAGTACGTGAGGTAGATAGCACCGTTGTGGTGGAGAGGTTGAGGCACTTCATTGACGTACCAGCCGTTCCTCTCCCAGCTTTCCAGAGGATGGCTAATGAGCGATCTAAAGGTGGGATACGTGAAAAGTACTCGTTCGTCAGCTGGCTTGCAGGTCTGAGACGTGTTGGAACACACCTATCATCGGCGGTCCACGCGTTGGTCAAGGGAGCAATCCAAAGAGCTTGACTGGCGGTAGTATCCTTGCCAAAGAAGACGAAGTAGCTGGTGCCACTAATTATGAGAATGGTACCATCGGTCGTCGGGAGCGTTGGTGGGCGCGAGTTGGGCTGCACGGACCATGCCATCAGTACGCTGGGTGCAGCTAGTCTCAAAGATTACCTACCCTTATAAGTGTACGTGTCGTAGGGGGTCGAACCACCTTGAAGAACGTGGACATTCTGGTAGTCATAGGTTCCAGACGTGCCCTGTATAGGTTGTTAGAGACGGCATTATAGAGAAGATGTTATGCGCTGTCTTACAGCAGAGTAGTACAGGTACCAGCTACCCAAATAGTTCAGACGCCTTAGTCTCGGTAATATGCGTGGCTCCAAATTCACTCACGTGTTACCAATCTTATGTACTTCAGGAGCCCAATAGTTGCAGCAGCGGGCCGCGACGGAGTCCTCGGTCCAGACGACCTTGGGTGTAGCGGTCTTCAAGCCAGCAATCGTCGTGGCGCGGGTGATCTGGAATAAGTCTTCATTAGCCGACCGATCCGTCCAGCTGTTTGAATTAAGCTACATACCTGGATGTTGCTCCAGGTGGTAGTCAAGAGGTAGTAGTAGCCACAATCGTAGACCATGAATGGGTCAGAGCCATTGGAGTCCTTGATAGGGTTGGTGAAGGAGCCCGTAGCAGCAGGGGTGCTATCCGAAGACTTCTTGTCGATGGTCTTGGTTGTAGTTGTGGAAGTCTTAGTTGCAGTCGTGTTCGTCGTAGTACCGGTACCGGGCAAGCACTGCGGGAGATGGCGTTAATAGGACCATGGCATCGAATTGCGGCAATCGGACAAACCTGCGAGTAATAGTCGTTCTGGTACGTGCAGACGAGACCAGCATCGCAGCTGGTATCACCTATTTGATCCTCGTCAGCCGAACGGTCGTCCAATGATGAAAGGCGGTTGCTACGAACCGGTATAGCCAATACCACCGCATTGGTCTAGAAGGTGGTTAATATGACTACAATTAGCTCGATGCCATGACACCATCACAAGCAGGGGGGACGAGACAACTCACCGTGAAAGGCGACACCCAAGGCGGGCTTAATGGTAAGAGCGGCGACAATGAGACTGGAGAGAGCGACCTTCATGTTGTATTGGACTAAAAAATCGAATGGGAGGAACTGCGAGTGGATGCGAGTCTTGCCTTGGCCCTGGCTGAGCTTGTCAGCCTTTTATACAGCTTTCCCCTCTCGGGTCGTTCATTAACAAACCCAAATTCCAAGTTTTGTTTCTGCCCGTCTACAATTTGGAAGATCACCCTCCCCGGACGTTGCCGCCAATGGGGGTATATGGCTTGTTATTCTCCGGTACCCGGAGGAAGTCGTCGGACTCTTCAGAATGCTCTTGTTTTGCCAAGAACCGTGGTTATCCCATTTGGGTTCGATTCCGATTGGGTGGTTGCTAAATTTGTCACTGGAGCCTACATGAGTCTAATTAGAGATCACGAGGTTGCTAGGATGCATATGGGGAAAAGAGAAGCTGAACGTCGGGATGTTTGAGAAACACAGAAGCAGGTTCGTTCGGAGGAGGCCCGAGGACCCTGACAGTGCACACTCGAACAAATAGCCCCTTCCCAACTTCTCAGCCTATCCCCATATACCTCAGCCGAGCTTTCACGTTTCGACGGCCAATCATTATTGGAGAGTTCACGGTAGACATGTTTAACGCATCAAGATCTCAAACTGCCCCATCGGGTATTTCGACCCAGGCTCAGGGCAAGGTTTGAAGGTCGACGCCACACTGGGAATCATCTTGCCTATGGTATCTCTATACAAACCCAGCTGGTAGACTTTGCTTCAGTCATATTCAATGAATTTGCGGTGATCATCAAGCAACTGTTTTTCTCTATCGTAGCACTGCTTAGCTCCTTGGCGTGGCGACACAGACAGCCCTGGTCACACCCGGCATCGCAGGACGAACCCCATGGTGAACCACGTTATTCAGGGTAAGGAAGACCTCAGATCTCGTCCCACTCCAAGGTCTGCATTCCAGAAAAGAATAGTCAACAGTTGCCTTTCCCGACAAAACCGGTGACGGAGCCGTAATGCTTACTGCAGCGAGCCACCCGGCATTAGCATTTCTAAACGAATGACTCTGGCCAACCAGATCAACTAATTTGTGGTCCGTGTTATAGACGGCAGCGAGGTCGGATGGGGGATCTAATGAAATTTTTGAGCACTCAAAATGTAACTGAAGCAGCAAACTTCTCACTTACGACCTGGGCCCGACCAAACGGCTCGGAGGGTACGAGTTGTACCAGGATCCACATTCCAAATTGCGGATCGCAGGACGCCATGCTTCCCGCAGGATGAGTTATCGTCGTTCTCAGCTACGGCGGCCACATATCCAAATCTGGTACCCCGAGAAGCAGGGAGAAAGTTGGTAAGCAAAATTGACTCTCGCTAGTAAACTATTAGCCGCTCACTGAGTTGACCCTGGTCCCATATCAGGCTGTGGGAACGCCCACGATACTCCCAGCCATTTCAGATTGCCAGACGAGTTCTGAGCCCGAGTTCATGGACTTGGTAAGTGGTATGTGTGAACCGAACGTTCCAACACTCGCTCACCTCCATCTTCAAACGCGAAGGCCCTGCCCCTTCTGACTCCACTCGAACGACCAGTGCTTCGGCCAAGTCTTTCGTAGCAACATGACACCCGAATGCGTTGATGGTCCGGGAGATATAACCACTGAAAACAGTAACTCCCGACAGGTTCTGGGTAGCGACGATTCGTATGCGGCCGATCCGAGCACCATCCGTGTTCACGGGAGGCGCCGCAGCAGGGGTCGGAATAATGGCACTGACAAGTGGGGTAAAGAATGGTAAGTATTAGAAGCCCCGAGTGGTGCAATGGAGCCTTTTCCCCTTCGGTACGCCGAATCTGACTTACCTCTGGGTTTGAGGGTTAGGCGGCGCCGCTTGGTCTCTTTGGGAAGGTGCCGGCCATTGAGTGAGAAGCGCGAGTCTAAGCTTCCTCCAGTCCCTCTGAACGTCTTCGTCCAAGTCTTCGTACCACCGCAAGGCATCCCCGACGAAGCACGTCGACGCAAAGTCCGCGATCCAATCGTTGTCACGTTGCTTTTGGAGGGATAATGCTTTTTGGCGGATGGCGCACACCCATTCTTCCGCTTCTACTCCATCGATGCCGTGGAAGATTGGGTGGTCTGTGCCGAAGGGGATGTATTTGAATCCTATTGCGGAGGGCGGGTGAGCTTGTCGACGGTCCCGAAAGCCGATGGGGCAACTTGCATACGGGGATCTGGAGGAGCGTCTGCCATAGCAATTCCCTCAAGCTTCTATCTCCGGTGGAACGTTTTATGAATGAGCGAGGTCGGGTTCTCGCTGTTGAAATAGAGGCACGGTGTTGTTTGGTGGTTGGGGTAAGCCACAGAATGCTTCGAACCGAACGGTGGGAATGCTCTTGTCCCTCGCTTCCGACTCCGCCCACCTGCCTCGGCTGCAGCCCTTTCTGACTACAATATGATGGGTTTCACAGGTCACTTCTAATTTGACTCTATCCTGAACTGTCGTGTGCCGACTTTCCTTTCCATCATTGCATGTGGTCCAACTTCGTGCCTTTAGGACAAACTTCCCCTTCACGTCATCAACTTGAATTAATGGAAAGCGGAGTAGGGCACCACCCTAGCTCATGCAAGTCAATTCCTCCACAGGAATACTCATTCAGACCGAGTTCGCTGTGTCTGGTCGGGCGCAACTTCCCAAAGAAGCACCATTGAACGTTCAATCATGTGGTCCACCGAACCCGACTGCATGCGGTTCCAACAGGTTTCTCCTTGACACCACCCGACCGCCAAAGGGTATTCGACTGTCTTGGCAACGTTTATTTACACCGATAAGGTAAAGAACCCAGTACAACCATGAGTTTGGGAAGGCAGACCTCCTGATGGTTGCGTCGTTGGTTCTCGGTTCCTGAGCGCTCGCAGTAGGCGCTTCCTGCCCGAATGGAGACCTGGACGGCGTCATCAGCCGAGGGAATCAACTACCTCAACAGAGCAGACAGCTATTCGGGATAAGCTCCTGAGTCGTTTGGTAGGGCAGAGTAGTGAACTTGACGGTAACTTAGCTACTGTTTGGCATGCCTGGCGCTAGTGTTCTGCCTCTGAACCCCCCATCAATGCACTGCGGAGGATTCAGACTGAGGTATTGATCTCGAAGACACATTCAACAGGTAGCACGCTGTAAAGAACGACTCGGCGTCGTTCTGTGGTATCAACCTTCCTGAGAAACGACGTTTGACTTCTCTAACACCGCACGCTACCACATCTCTTCATTGCTTCTACCGGGATACTCTCCTGTATAAAGCCCCCAATGTCTCTGCGTAGCTCGTTCGCCATCCCAACTTGCTCAGGATCCCCAACGCTCTCTTCACACTCCACTCACTCGAGCTCACTCACTGTTACAACATGCTCACTTTCACCATCACTCTCCTTCTCGGTGCAATTTCGGCTTTCGCTGCTCCGGGAGTCGTACCTCGTGGCTGCGGTAATACTCCAACCGTCGGTCATGTCGCCAAGGCTGAGGCTCAGTACGTCAAGGAGCTTGCTACTCAAGGATTGACTCCTCAGTCCTTTGGAAATTTCACCGGTACGCTCATGTCTGGCCTCCAGGGGTTCAGTTGATGAAGTTAACAAACCCCTACCTCTATCGTAGCCGCTGCTTCAAGCATTCCGGTTTACTTCCATATAATTCGGTCCGGCACTGTAAGCTTCACCTAATCTTTCCGAGTCGTTATGACCTTTCCTCATCATTCAATCTTGTAGTCCCTTTCGCAAGGCACCGTTCCAACCAGCCAAATTACCAACCAAATCAGTGTTATGAACTCAGCATACGCGTCCTGCGGAATCAGCTTCACCCTCGCCGGCACGGACACCACTACCAACGCCAATTGGTTCAACAGCGCCGGCCCTGATAGCAGCTATCAGACTGCTATGAAGTCGGCCCTGCGCAAGGGTGGAGTTGGAGCTCTCAATATCTATACAGTCGGGTTCAAGTCTGGCAGCGGTGCCGGATTATTGGGATATGCGACCTTCCCGAGCGATTACTCAAGCGACGTGAGCAACAATATAACCTGCTTCTCTCGAGTGTAGTGTATCTCACGTAAATTACTCCTTAAAAGCCCAGCGATGATGGTGTTGTCATTCTTTACTCCTCGCTGCCCGGAGGATCCACTACGAACTATAACCTTGGCTACGTAAGCTTCACCTAATTAACTTATGGCTCATTCAGGACCCGGAACTGACACGTCAAAACACGACTTTATAGACCGCCGTACACGAAGTCGGGCACTGGGTAAGCCAGTCTCGGAGGTCACAGTGTCGAGGGACGTGGAACTCATCTCACTTTTCGCAGTGCGGTCTCTACCACACTTTCCAAGGAGGCTGCTCTGGCTCTGGTGACTATGTCTCCGACACGTAAGCAGATGTTCTCGCCTTCGAATGATCATCTGATTTACTGAGACTCGGCTTAGTCCTGCCGAAGCAAGCGCCGCCTCTGGATGCCCTACCAACCGTGATACATGCAGCAGCGCCGGACTTGACCCGATTCACAACTACATGGACTACAGCGTACGTCTCGGGCACAATAAAAGGGACTTCTGATACTCCGACTAATGAACGTTTCTTGAAGTACGACTCTTGCATGAACCAATTCACTACTGGTCAATGCACCCGCATGGCTGGTCAACTCTCGACCTATCGTGGGTACTAAGTAACGGCTTCAAAGCAGAACCGTCGGAGAAAAGAGTTAGAACAATAGATCCCCAGCATATTTAACCAAACGATGTAGTCGTTGATTCGAAATGATATTTAAAGCGTGCCTCGACTCACGTGGGTCACCGTTGTCAGCAGTTATGGGAAAAGTAGAGTTCGACTCTCCGCGACACAGTCCAGAACGCAACCACGCTGCGACCGCCGTCTCTGTCATCCACCTCCTATATCCAACCACTCGTTCAACCCCGCCGAAGATGTCTGACAAGGGGAACTCGAATATGCTCTTTGCAAACTTTAACCAGGACTTCACGTTAGTTTCTGACCGAGGTGGTGGCTAGGTCCGAGCTCATGTTTACCGCTTCAGCTGCATCTCCGTCGGGACGAAGAAAGGATATAGCATCACGAACTGCGACCCATTCGGAAAGGTGTACTCGAAATGTGAGCGAGGGCACTATGGAACGTCGAGATGGGAATGTTAACGTTGTTCCTATTGCAGCCGACGGAGCGCATGGCATTGTCGAGATGCTCTTCTGCACATCCCTCATTGCACTTGTCGGTGCTGCAGACCAGCCATCTTCAAGTCCTAGAAAGCTTCAAATTGTTAATACAAAGGTAGCCTCCAGCAAAACGCCATTCGGTGTAGGCCCTGACGTTATCTTGACCCGTTATTCTTCAGCGTCAATCCATGATTTGCGAACTGCTATTCCCTTCCTCTATCCTCGCCGTCAAGCTCAACAGGAAGACTCTTGTCGTGGTGCTGGAGCTGGAGATCTACATCTACGATATTAGCAATATGAAACTCCTACACGTTATTGAAACTACAAAGAACCCTGACGGTGAGCTTCAACGTCCGCGGCTCGGCTGGGAAGCATAGCTGACGCCAGGCTGGTAGCTATCGTCGCCCTGTCACCTTCCTCCGAACCTTCTTACCTCGCCTATCCATCACCAATACCTTCTCCGAACTCCCCACTGTCCACCGCTCAGCCTTCAAGTTCGGCAGCACCGGCCCAATCGTGCGACGCCATCATTTTCGACACCAAGTCCCTCAGCGTGGTGAATGTCGTGCAAGCACATAAAACCCCCATAGCCCTCCTCAGCATAAACAGCACCGGGACGATGCTTGCAACGTGCAGCACAAAGGGAACTGTGATCCGCGTCTTTAGTCTCCCGGGAGCTCAAAAGCTGTATCAATTCCGGAGAGGGATGCAAGGCGCAAGAATTCATTCAATCACATTCAACACCGTCAGCTCGCTACTCGCTGTTAGCTCCGCAACCGATACCGTACATATTTTCAAGCTCTCGGGAGGGAAGGGAGGCAGTAGCTCCAGCTCGTCGGGGCACAACGGCCAAGCCAGTCCGAGCGCGGCATCGATGGACAGTCAAATCGGTAGCGGGGCGATGGAGGGGGGTTATGAAGCGTTTATTGATGGAAAGAAGAAGACTGGTGGCGTAAGGTGAGTTGCGAGCTACGAGCCAAAGTTCAATAGCGCTAACATCTTTCCATCCGAAGCCAATCATTGAAACGACGGTCGATGAACATGGCTCGAAGTGTGGCTGGTGGTATGGGCGGCTTTTTGCCCAACCCGCTAGCTGAAGTTTGGGAACCATCACGGGACTTTGCACATCTCAAACTTCCAACGTCAGGTGTTCGTTGTGTAGTTGCGTTGAGTGGGTACGTAAAAGTTTTTATGACCATGCTCAGAGGGTATGCTGCTTACCCTCAGTGTAACTTAGGACAATGCCACATGTTATGGTCATCTCGTCCGAAGGCTATTTCTACTCTTATAATATCGACCTCGAGAACGGCGGGGAATGCTCTTTGATGAAGCAGTATAGGTGAGCGAGCTATCGTTTTTGCTTTCAGCTGAGACCGGAAGATTCACAATCCCCGCCACATTTTGCACAGTCTTCTCGACTCAGTGGAGGACGGATCTGTGCTCGAGTAGCCTCGATCAGGAACCCCAGCTTAGGCCGGAACGATTGCTTTGTCTCGGATTGAGCAACTTTTTACACTTTACCATCCATTTTTGCTTTCGCAATTGTATTGATTTGGAGCTATCTGGCTCTCACCAGCGACGAGGAACCTGGAATCTCTCACAAGGAGCAGCCAGAAGGAGTTCAATGCCATTTAGGGCTAATTTTATTCGCCATGAATCGATTGTCCTATTAATTTGAGACCGTCACGTTAAGAGAGACCGCGGTATGTCTTGACCTGAGCGAGAGCCCGGGTGAATTGCCCCTTGGTGAACTCTGTCATGCAGGAGTCGTACTATGACAGTTTGGTTAGCATCGTGGCGAAGAATAATAAGGTAAATGGTATGCTTACGCTGTAGTCCATGTAGTTGTGAATTGGGTCCTGTCCAGGACTATTCTTACAAGTATCGCGGTTGGTGGGGCAGCCGGACGCGGGACTGGCTTCAGCGGGGCTGAAGAACGATGCTCCATTCAGACGATATTCTTAGCTTTACGGAACTTTGCGTGCTTACGTGTCTGAGACTTGGTCCCCAGAGCCAGAGCAGCCGCCTTGGAACGTGTGGTAAAGACCAACCCAGTGGCCGACTTCGTGTGTCAGGGTCTAGTTGGAGGGAAGCAAGTCTTTAAAATCGTCATCCCTGGCATAGGGACGAGACTTACGTATCCAAGGTCGTAGTTAGTCGTGCTGCCTCCGGGGATAGACGAGTAAAGGAAAACAACACCATCATCTTTAGGCTGAAACCGGTCGCCGGGCACTCATCAGCGTCAAGCTTTAAGAACGCACTGATACTGATGTCTTACGTTGCTAGAGTAATCACTTGGGAAAGTCGAGTATCCCAATAGTCCTTCACCGCTACCTTCGACAAAGCCAGTTGAATAAACGTTCAGATCGCCCTTCCCTCCTTTGCGGAGAGCTTTCTTGACATCATCGTTATAATCGTCGGGTCCTAAACCGTTAAACCACTCTTCATTCGTCGTGTAGTCGCTGCCTGCGAGTTTGAAGCTGATGCCTCTAGCTGCGTAACCTTGATTCAGAACGTTGATTTGCTCGGACATCTGGTCGGCAGTGATATAACCGCCTTCCGCAGTCTAATCGAGCGTGGTCAGCGGGATTCATCAAGAGCAGATATGCGGCTCCTACTTCGTCCTTTTGTATGACATGCCAGTAGACGTTGATGGTCTTGCTGAGGTCTGGTGAAAGGGAATGATGATCAGCTCGTTATGAGAGACCTCCAACAGATTGCACTTACTGCCGGACGAGCCAAGCGCCTCGACGGTCGTGCCTTGAGCTTGAAGCTGCTGGGAAAACTGAGCCTCTGCCTTAGAGACTTTCCCGATGGAAGGAGTGCTGCCGCAGCCGCGACCTCTAATATCGCGGGGAGCAGCAAGGGCGGTTGTAGCACCGAGAACAACGACGAGGACTGAGAAAAGCATGGTACTTATTCGGATTAGGCGTCACCGAGACTGTGTAGTGAGTGATTGGAGCGGTGTTGGTGATGGATATGGTGAGGAAACCTACGATCTTTATAGTCCCGATAAAGGATGTCTGTAACGTCTGGCGTTGTGATACGATACAATAAGTCCATCTACTTTGGAAACCTAGTTGCAGCGGAAGGCGATGACCGTTCACGCAAAAGAACCACTGCTCAACGCGGATTTCACCTGAAATTGTTAAGGAGATCTATACAGTTGACATCCAGCTGCGAGTTTGACCGCAAGAAGGAAGCTCGGTGTTGCGATCTCCTTGTGCTTTCAGCGAGATTGCATGGAGCCCGCAGGCTATCCAAGGAGCTAGCGCCCAGACCACGCGATCAATTGTATGAGCGAGAAATAGAGGAGCTCTGTCAAGGCCTGGAGCCTACCGCTTCCATTTTTGTGGCTCCATAGGAGGTGGAGCGAAATAGGGAATAGATGCCTTTGTGGAGTTGGATTTCTCGAATCACAGGGGAAAGCCTATGGGGACATCCGTGGGACACCAAATACACAATGTGAGGTGTTTCTAAGAAGCCACTCGAGCTTGAAGGTCAGTCGCTTTCGGCGTTGAATGCCACGAACGTGGCTCTCACGGCTGCTTGAGAATCCCATATGCCGCCGTAAAGGGAACCGCATGGTGTCAACAGGACGTATGTCGAGGAACCGTGCTGTGAAATTAGATCTAATGGCACTCTAGCACACTCTTTTGAGAAATGGTCCATTAAGGTCGTAGCTGTGCGCGCTGCAGAAGGTTTGCCGATGTCGCAGAAAACCCGCGTCGATCGAAGGAAGGCCCCGTTTTCTAGGGAAACGCTTTCCTTGAAGTAACTTCGGAACTTATATCCATATTAAACGCTACGTTGATAACACAGTTCTCATGTCAAATCTGATGCAGGAACGGAGGACAGAAATCAGTGTTTCGTGGACAAGGTTTGTGGTCCAGCGGGTTGCGAAATCACTCCACCTGGCCTGTGACGTACCTCAAATCGGACCCATTTTGTTCTCTGCTATGATATAAGACGTGCTGAATGTAGTTGGTATTGATATTCATGGGGAACGTTTCGACAAGGTCAAGTTGGGGGAAGGCCCGAGGAAGCGTTTCGGCCATCATAAACTTCGCACGTGGCTTGCGGTGTCTTCCCTTTCCGTTCGCAACCCCAAGCTCCAACCACTTTCATACTTGCCCAAGTTCCCATTAAGTAGCCAATCTGCCGGCACATTAATTTTGAGTGATTAAAACTTCGTCCAACCGTGATTCTCATAAGGGGCTGATCCTCCGTCAGCCTTTGGAGTCTTTATTCGGAAAACCACAAGAAAGATATGGAGGATGTTGAGGGTAGGCTCGGATACCTCATTGCACATACATCTCCAACTAACTATAGCGTTGAAAGACATCGTGTTCTATGGCAAAAATGGACAGGAGTGCGAAGACTTTATTCGTGCTGTCCGAAAGGCAGGATTCCACGCGAAGAAAATCAGAGATGATGCTTGGATGGCGGATTTTGCTTCGACATGTCTCACTGGTCGGGCACTCAGATACTACGAAAGCCTCTCCCCCGATGTGCAAGGAGACTGGCGACTACTACGTCAAGCCCTATTGAAGGAATACCCTCCAGCGGAACCAGACGCTAGCAGCGCCCAGGCTGGGGTTTCGAGGTAGAATTTCTAATATGGAGGACACAAAACTGTAATAATGTTTTGCATATCCTCCCAGCCACTCTCAGGCTCCAACACCCGCCTCAGCAGCACCACCGCCACCGTCGCAGAACCGGCGGGGTCGTATCAGAGTCAGAGGAACAGACGGCTCAGATTTCGGATATCTGGGATACGGAGCCGCTGCAACAACAAGCAACCTTGGAGCGGGCTTTTCTCAGACTGAAGCACTATCTATTAGCTACGTTCCGGTTGGCCAGTCATTCGAGATCGAAATCGAGGTGAGAGTCGGACAGTCCGAGGTCAGCCACCCCTAGAGATTGAACATCCCATCATAGCAAGCTGCTGGAACACGTCAGGTACTGGGCCTTTGCTGGTATTCGCCACCCCAGTCCAACGTACGAGGGTCCGAAGAGTATGTAATTCATTTGTTCCTATACTACGGATAGGGCAGACTCTTTCCACAACAGCTATGCGGCTGTCGCAGCCTTTGATTGTAATGGGACGAGTAGATCAAGTAGCATGACCTGGAGTGGTCCCAAACATACCTCTGTATGGAGCGTCGGGCCAGGAAATGCACTGGTTGCGCAGTGGAAGGATGGAAGCCGTACGTTGATCATTCACAGTTCAAGTTTGCCCCCAGTTTGATTAACCCGCGTTCATCTTTCTTGCAGAACCCTCGATTTTGGAGTATATGATTTACACCAGCCCGGCTTACAAAGCCCGTGCTGTCGATACGGTCATCGATGCCGCCAGGTTTTGTAAGAATCACTCTAGTTCTTCTTGGTCGCCGGCAGTAAGATCATCGAAACGCTGCTCTGACGCCTAACTGCTGACTCTACACTATTGCATAGACCATCTTCATTGAGCCATTGAGCTCAGTCGCTTAATTAGGTCCTGTCAAAGTCAGGGACGTATTTGATTGACGAAGCGCCGCCCACAGCCGACCTTCTTGAGCTTCGAGTGCCGTATGTATCACTATGTAGTAGATAATGGAAGTTTCAGATCTGGGGCCCTGCTTATAAGTGAGAGCTCGCTCACCAAGGGTAAGGCCGCGCGCGACACTTTCAAGTTCCCTCAGGCGGGATGATGGATCCTTCGAGCCCCATTCCCAGCCACAAGTGAGACTTAAGATTTAATACAATCTCATTAATCTATTGCGCTGAAGAACGAGGAAGGATTCTACGTGACAACCTCCTCGGTCGCCGGAGAAAACTGCAAGTCGATAGTGAGAAAGAACGTGGCGTGCGCATTACTTCCACGGGCTTCTTAGGGTTTTCTCAGATTCCTGACTGAGCGTCCCCCAGCCGCACAAGCCCAACCTTTTCTAGGTAGTGGAAGGCTCTATCATCTCCAGAATATAGGGTTGTGAGCGCTTACTTATCCTGGCCGTATTACCTCCTGCGCTCGGTAAGCATCGACTTGGCACCCTTATATTGAGGCTTTGGATTGCATGGCCAGCGACGGTCAGTTGGACTTTTGACCCCTTCCGGAGGTTCATTCACGAGAGTCGGCTTAGAGGATATTGTGTTCCTGGGACGAGATGGATACGAATGCGAAGAATTTATTCGAGCTATTCGCAAGGTGGCATATGCGGCGGGGAGGATTCGAGACGATGCATGGATGGCGGATTTGGCCTCAACTTGCCTTTCAGGGCGGGCACTCAGATACTATCAAAGTCTTCAACCAGAAGTACAATGTAATTGGAGACTGCTTTGCCATGCACTTTTGACAAAGTACTCTCGGCCGGATGATGACGAGGGGCAACAATGTGGCGAATCGAGGTGGGAGACAAAATTCTATAGCTAAATATAACTTTGATCTAATTTCTCAATCTGCCATTCTTGGATGCTGCGGGTTTCGACGGAGAGACCTAGTACACCACCTCAGATTCGGACTGGCCGGATCAAAGTCATTGGCATTAACGCCTCAGATTTTGCCTATCTCGGAGATGAAAGTACAGTAAACCCTACCACACTCGGTGCTGGAGCTTCCGCAACCGAGGCACTCTCCTTTTACTATGCCCCAGCCAAAGGTCTCTTTGAGCTTGAGATTAAGGTGACCCAGCCCTTGTCCCTCTTTATCAGGCGGCGAAGATGACACCTAATCTCTAGCGTCCAGATGGGAAAAACCAGTTATTGGGTATGCACTGGGAATCCCAGGCTCCTTCCGTGGCAATTGGCTCACCCAAGTATGGATAACTCATCCTTGATTTCAATGGGGCTAACTCTATTGGGCTGTAGCTATGCTGCTCTTACAGCTTTTAATTATGAGGGTTCACTTCGATCAAGTACAGCCAACTGGAACGGTCCAGGTCACACTAGGATATGGAAAATAATGCCAGACAACACCGTCATTGCCCACATGGAAGGCGATGTTTGTGAGTACGGATGGACTGAATCGGCAAATTGTTTGACACTTGTATCCCGGTTATTGTCAGCTTGTAAGCCGTTACAGTTCTTCGTTTATCGAACCTCAGAGAAAGCGCGCGATGCCATTGATGTTGCAGCCGATGCTGGGGTTTCCATAATAAATCATGGACCAGGCGGATGGAAACCTGTGGTAAGCACTAGTCATCTACTATCGATACATAATCATCTGATCCGTGCCATTTTCACGACAGAAACTCTTGTTTGAGCCATTAAGCTAGATTGCTCTCGTGCGGCGGAAGAGCCTTGACAAGCAATTCAAAATGTGGACAGGAAGCTTGTCGTGAAGCTGAGGCAGCATACGAGTCTAGACCGTTCTTGATACGCATGTCTAGCTTCACGTAGGGCATCTAAAGTAGTGGTAGCTCGCGCATCAACTATTGGGACTAAGGTCAGGCGCGACGGATCTAAGTTCGCTAAGGTGGGATGCCTAGAAACTTCACTCCCTAACCACGAGCCAGAGCCCGTTATAATCAAATCCTCTGCATATTTACTCAATAATGAGGAAGGATTCCATGTTTCGTCCTCTTTGGTCGTCCCACCAAGGTGCTTCACAATGTGGCGTGTGCAGTGCTCCCACGGTTGCCTTAGGTTCCTGAAGATCCACCACCTCCAGGACAACTCGAACCCTGTCAGTGTCGTGGTACGTTTTATTCTTACCAAAATAGACGATTATGAGCGCTTATCGTACCTTACCGTGACTTCTCCGCTCATTCGGTCAGGAACAACCTGACCCCCTCTGTATCGAAGTTTCGGATTGCATGACCAGCGACGGTTCCGTTGTACTGTTGACCACTCCCGAAGGCTCTCCCATGACCATCCCCTTGGACGATATTGTGTTTATGGGAAGGGATGGATACGAGTGCGAGGAATTCATTCGAGCTATTCACAAGGTGGCATATGCTGCGGGAAAGATTCGAGACGATGCGTGGATGGCGGATTTGGCCCTAGCTTGCTTTTCAGGAAAGGCACTCAGATTCTATCAGAGTCTTGGCCCAGAGGTACAATGCAACTGGCAATTACTTCGTCCCGCACTGTTGACAAAGTACGCTCGGCCGGACGATGACGACGATGAGGTCCCGTACGACGGACCGAGGTTGGGACACCTGTTTGTCTTATCGAAGGCGATTGCTATTTATGTAACTACCACTCGATGTGCTGTTTTACAAGGCCGCAGATTGTGGGCCTAGGGCAGCCTCGCACAGGTCGGATCAAAGTCATTGGTGCAAACTCCGCAGACTTTGATTACGTCGGGGACGGAAATACCGTCTACATAACAAACGGACTCGGGGCCGCAGCGTCTGCGTCCGATGCATGCACTTTCCGTTACATCCCAGGGAGCAAACTATTTGAAATTCAAATCAAGGTACGGGTTATTTCCTCTTTACACGTATTAGAGACTAGAGTATGATTCGCCTCTCTAGCGCCCGGGTGACACATATCAAGTATTGGGTGTCCATTGGAACACGTCTCCGTCTACGGCAATCGGTTGCGTGGAGTATGCACTTCTCGTTTCTAGTTTGGACGAGTCTCCCATTGCTATTCCACAGCTATGCGGCTCTTACGGCTTTTAATTATGAAGGCACGTACCGTTCAAGTAAAATGAACTGGGGCGGACCCGGTTTCACGCGTATATGGCAGGTAATGCCAGACAACACGCTCACTCCTCATTTGGAGGATGGCACCCGTGAGTGCCCATAGATTGAATTCACGGGATCCTATGTGACATAAGAATCCATCTTTAGGTCGTACTCCGCTGCAATTCTTTCTGTACCAAACTGGGGACCATCCGCGGCGTGCAATCGATGTTGCCGCTGACCCCGGCGCGTTTATGACGAAGCATGGGCCGGGCGGATGGGCACTTGTGGTAAGCAATATGTACCGACGGTGACCAATTTATTGATAGCGTTGTACCATGACAGAAACTCTTGTTTGAGCCGTTGAATTAGATTGCCTTGAAGGGGCTTGGTCAGTCATCAGGGTGCATGGTGTGAGAAGCCCGTCGGGGACCTAAGGAAAACATAGGAATCTTGATCGCTCACAACACCTAGACTTGCCTTTACCTCATGATCTACTCCACATAATATCTATTCCAATACTCATTCCCCTTCTTCCTATGGCTTATTAGCTACTCTTTAGTGCGCACATTCCCGTGGAACAGATGTCAGCCGTTGACGATATTATATTCGATGGAGGGCAAGGACAATGCGAGCGCTTCATTCGCCTGGTTCAAAAAGCCGCATTTTCTCAAGGGAAAACTTACGACTCGAGGGGGATAGCTATATAGCGATGTTTACGTGGACAGGCTTTGGGGGAAAAACTCTCCGATGGTACTCAGCACTTGACCCTGTCATAAAAGCAGACTGGACCCTTGTGGAGCCGGCACTCTTGACCGAGTTTTGGGCCTAGCTGTGACCAGTCAAGTTGAAGAGAAAGTGTTATTGGTAGAGCAAGGCGGAGGAGCACCGGGGCCTCTCGGGGGTGACTAATAAACACATCAAAGTTGCCCTCGGGACAAATTTAGTTCACGAGCAGGATTTAGAGTGAGGTGCCGTCCATCTGCTATGTTCCCCTGAGAGTTGGCCAGTCATTCGAGATCAACATCGAGTTGAGAGTCGGACGGTGTCAGGGCGGCCGCGCTCAGAGATTGACGGTGTCATCACAACAAATTGCTGAGAATCGTCGGGTCCTGGGCCAGTATTGGGCTCTTCACCCAGTTCCACAGTACGCGGTGAGGCTTCGCGGGTGGTCCTCCCAGATCTTCTTATTCCATGTATCGTGGACACGATGGCAGGAAGATCATTGAAATGATGGCATGACCTCTAATTCCTAGTTCTACACTCTTACTATATACAGAACCTCTTCACCGAGTTTTTGAGGGGAGTTGTATAACGAGATCCTGTCCAATGCAGGGACGCATTTGATCAACGGGGAACCGCCCCGTGCGACGCACAAAGGCGAGAGCTTGGAATACGGTACGTGGCGTACAGCAATTGTAATGATAAAAGCCTCGACTCGACATGTCAGATAAAGGAACTCGCTTATAAACGAGTGGGAGCTCGCTAATCAACGACCGAAACTCTGGCCAGGCGCGAGAATTCCGAGTTCTCTTACGAGATGCAGATCCCTCGGAGCTCCACTCCCCAGTCGCAAGTCAACCCTCCGTAGTATCTGAAGAATAAATAGGCGCTCCTTGATTTACTTCACGGAGGAATGAGGAAGGGTACTACATGATAACCTCTTCGATCACCCAACCTGAGAAAACCGCGCAGCAGCGCTTGGAAACAATGTGGCGTGTGCACTACTTCCACGCGTTTCTCAGATTCCTGACTGAAACGTCCGCCCCACTTCCACAAGCCCGACCTTTTCTAGGCAGTGGTAGGTTCTATCATCACCAAAAGAGGGTATTATGAGCGCTTACGCGACATGATTCCTTCTCGGTAAGAAACGACTTGGCCCTCTATATTGACGGTCGAAATTGCATGGCCAGCCACGGTCAGTTGAACTTTTGACCCTTCCCGGAGACTCGTTCACGACCGTCTCCTTAGAAGATATTGTGTTTACGGGAAGGGACGGATACGAATGCGAGGAGTTCATTCGAGCCATTCATAAGGCGGCATATGCGGAAGGGAAAATTCGAGACGATGCGTGGATGGCGGATTTAGCCTCGGCTTGCTTTTCAGGGAGGGCACTTCGATACTATCAAATCCTTGAACCAGGAGTACAATGTAACTGGAGACTACTTTCCCACGCACTGTTGGCGAAGTACCCTCGGCCGGGCGATGACGAGGATGAGCTACAATCTGGAGGATTGAGGTGGGGGATAACGTTTCTTTAATATCAGTATAACTTCGATCTAGTTTACCACTCGATGTGCCATTTCAGAATACTGCAAGCTTCTACAGAGGGACTTAATCCACCACTTCAAACTCGAACTGGCCGAATCAAGGCAATTGGCGTGGATTCCTCGGACTATGGCTACCTCGCAGATGGAAACATGCTCGGTGCTGGTGGTTCCGCAACCGAGGCACTCTCCCTATCCTACGTCCCAACCAAAGGGCCCGTTGAGCTGGAGATTACGGTGACCTAACCTTCCCCTCCCCCCTTACGCGCAGCGAAGTCAACAATTCATCTTTAGCGTCGGGATGGGAAAAACCAACTATTGGGTGTGCACTGGGACTCTAAGGCTCCGTCTCTGGCAATCGGCTCGCCCGAGTACGCGTAATTCAACCATCGTTTTACGGAGTCTAACTCTACCAGTTGCAGCTGTGCGAGGCTTGGAGCTTTTAATTATGAGGGCCCGCTTCGATCAAGTACAATCGGCTGGGGTGGTGTAGGTCAAACTCGTATCTGGAGAGTACTGCCAGACAACACCGTCTGTCCGCACCTGGAAGGCGATGGTTGTGAGTACCTATGCACCGAATCGACAGATTGTTTGACGACGGTACTCTTGTGGTTATTAGCCTGTAAGCCGTTGGAATTCTTCGCGATGCGAGGTTCGGGGTCAGGTCGCCATGCCATCGATATTGCAGCCGATGCCGGGGTGTTCACGTTCAAGCACGGGCCAGTTGGGTGGAAACTCGTGGTAAGCACCGGTGACATCCTACTGGAACACGACCTTTTGCTTATGTGACTTCACTCCAGAAACTCTTGTTCGAGCCTTTAAGCTAGATTGTTCTCGTTCGGCGAAGACACTGGATCGGTCATTCAGGGTTCGGGCCCCGATGACCTGAGGCGGCAAACGGGTCTGGACGGCCATAGCTGGCCGTTACATAGGGGAACTAATTTGTAAAGTAATGAGAGCTTGCCTATCAATCATCGGGAGCAAGGCCACGCGCGACGATTTTAAATCCCCTGAGGAGGCGATACTGCGGAAGGCACTGGAAGCTCACTCCCAAATCACAAGTCAGACTCTTTTCGTATCAAAATGTCTGCTCTCCGGAATTTATTCTGCTGAGTAGTGAGAAGGGATTATATGAGACAACCTCTTTCTGACAGTACGACTCCAAGTGGTTCTGAACCTGATGCTTATCAAATGCTGCGGTGCGAAGCTCGCACGGTTTTCTCGTGATCCACCACCCGGCCAACTCGAACCTTTTCTTGTGTTGTGGTAGGCTCTACTCTCTCCAACCGTATGATTATGAGCGCTTACTCTATATAACCGTAACTTCGTCATTCATTCAGTGAGAAACGACTTGACCTTCTCTGTATTGAGGTTTCGATTTGAATGACTAGCGGAGGTTAGTAGAACGCTAATCGCGTCCCAAAGACTCATTCATGATCATCTGTTCAGAATATATCGTGTTTCTTGGAAGGGATGGATACGAATGCGAGGGATTCATTCGAGCTATTCACAATGTCGCATATGCGGCAGGGAAGATTCGGGACGATGCGTGGATTGCGGATTTAGCCTCGACTTGCTTTTTGGGGAGAGCACTCAGATACTATGACAGCCTTGATCCAGAGGTCCAATCTGACTGGAGACTACTTCGTCGCGCACTGTTGACAAAATACCCTCCGCCAAACGATGACGACGATGAGCTCCTGTCCGAGGGATCAAGGTGAGGACAACCGTATATTGTTTCAAAGATGATCGCCTCTTATCTAATCTATTACGCGATGTGTCGTTTTAGAACACCGCAGATTGCGCACCTAGGGCTGACACTAGAGCCTCACACAGGACGGATCAAAGTCATCGGTGCAAACTCCTCAGACCTCGGCTACATCGGAGACGGAAACACTGTCTATATAACAAATGGACTCGGGGCCGGAGCGTCTGCGTCCGATGCATGCACTTTCTGTTACATCCCAGGCAGCAAACTGTTTGAAATTCAAATTAAGGTGCCGTCTGTTTGATCTTTACGCGGATTAAAGATTACGATTCGCTTGTATAGCGTCCGGGTGACAAGTATCAAGTAGTGGGTGTCCACTGGAACTCGCCGTCTCCGTCTACGGCGATCGGTTCTGTCAAGTATGCACGTCTCGTTTCTAGTTTTGACGAGTCTCACACTGCTGGTCCTCAGTTTTGCGGTTCTTACAACTTTTAATTATGAGGGCACGCATCGTTCAAGTACAATGAGCCTGGGCGGACCCGGCTCCACGCGTATATGGAAAGTAATGCCAGACAACACGCTCTCCCCTCATTTGGAGGATGGCACCCGTGAGCGCTGATACATTGAATTAATGGAATACTGAACGTTTGACATAGAAATCTAGCTTTGGGTCCTCCGCTGCAATTCTTTCTGTACCAAACTGGGGACCATCCGCGGCGTGCAATCGATGTTGCCGCTGACCCCGGAGCGTTTATAACAAAGTATGGTGGATGGACACTTGTGGTAAGCGTCATGTGCTGACGGTAGCAAATCTACTGATGGCGTTATAACACGACAGAAACTCTTGTTTGAGCCGTTGAATTAGATTGCGCTCGGTTGGCTGGAGGATCGGTCATAAGGGTACATGGTGTGGGGAACCCGTCGGGGACCTGAGCAAAACATCGGAATCTTGACCATCGACAATACCCATATACTTGCCTTTCCCTCATGATTTACTCCATGTAATACCTACTTCGATATTAGTTCCTCTTCTTTCTATCACTTGTTGGTCGCTCTATAGTGTGCACATTTTTGTAGAGCAGGATGTCTGCAGTTGAGGAGATTGTGTATGACGAAGGGAAAGGACAGTGTGAGCTCTTGATTCGCCTAGTTCGAAAAGTTGCATGTTCTCAAGGAAAGACTGACGATTCGAAGTGGATAGCGATGTTTACGTCGACATGCTTTGAAGCAAAAGCTCTCCGATGGTACTTAACACTTTGACTCTGTCATAAAAGCATACTGGACCCTTGCGAAGCCGGCACTCTTGACCGAGTTCCCTCGACACTTGACCCCGCCATGAAAGGAGACTGGAACTTATGGAGCCGGCCAACTTTCTGGCTTAGTCTTGACTACTCAAGTCCATCCAGGGGAAGTTCCATTTGTTGAACAGAAGTAAGTTGACATTGTCTCTCTATTCCCAGGCTGTGAGCCGTCTCAGCGCGCATGCTTTGACTCGTAGGTCAAGCATTCCTACTCCTGCTGTTGCGGCTCCGCCTCTGCCGTCAGTAGGGGAGTCTTTGCCGCCTTCTTCTCCGGCAATATACGACCATTATCTCCGTCTGCCACCCCACTGGCCTCTTCTCCCTTCGAGGGACCCCCCCTTTCTCCTGAATCTTTGTTCCAAGGCAAACCGGGAACTCCCCCCACCCTACACCACGTAGCAGTAACTCTTCTTTACCTTTCAAACTGGAAGCAGACTCCGTCCTCCTCCTCGTCATCCATCAACTAGAGCATCATCGTCTTTCAAGCCCAGCGGCCCCGGTCCCTCTTAAGGGCTCATACTGTATATCCCACAAACGATGTCGCCAGGCCCCTCCACTCCCGTCGAAATATCTCGTTGACTCTCAGCAATAATAATGAAGAAAGTAATGTCCCGAGACCCACTGGGATGAGGAAATCTGTCGTCCTCTCTTACTGCATCTCACGATGTAGTAAGCCGGGCCAGAGATGCTTTGCGAGGGGAATGATTTGGCAAGTTACGATTCTAGCAAATTCCCAGCAATCAAAACTTCGAAATGGGCATAATCGAAAACCCAATTTACAAGGCAGTGATCCCCGCCAACTCCTTAATTAGTAAAGTAACGCCGCTGACGTGCAAAGACTCTAAGTTCGATTGAGGCTGCTTCGGAATATCACTTCACAATCAAAAGTCTGAATCCATTGAAACAAAAGAATCCATTTGTCCTCATTTACCCGTTTGCTGAGTAGTGAGGAAGGATTCAGCTGGACAACCTCTTCTGTAGTGAGGTTGCACCCCAGGACAAATAACTATGGCGTGAGACATCATCTTACGGTTACTTAGGCTCCTGGTGTGATGACCCCGTCCTCACATCTTATCTCACTACCACCTTCATTTCATTATCTTATCGGAATATTCTACGAGATTCCATAACGTTCCATCCACTTGCTTACGTGTCGCCTCCACCAAGCATGTCATTCTGTCGTTCGTTGCCTCATGTTGATACACATTCGTTAGTCATCACCTCCACTCTGTACAGTATATTAGTTCGATGGAATGAGGAGAGTTGTTCCTCATTCCGCCTCTTGTCTACTCCTTAGTATCAGCATCTCTTCCACCTCTTGACTCTTGATTATTGCCATTGACACCATCGACCTCGAAAGCGCCTCGCCTGACTCCTTGTCTATTGCCTCGACTCTGAAATTAGGCAGAATCCCTTAACAGGCGACTCGCTTTTTGTATGCCCAAGTACCAAGCAGAACTCATCGATTACGAAGAAGCATTCCCAGAAATCCAAGAAGTCCACGCACCTCGACAACACCAGAAAGCCAAGCGAACAGGAACCCTCGCAAGAATCAATAACCTCATAGCAATCGCACAAGAATTCAACGTCCAATTCACCCTTGATATCTCAACCCCATTCGAATTCGAAACCAAGAAACTCGTCGTCATCTTCCCAAAAGCCTACATCAATCAAGAAGAAAGACTCCTCGTAATACCTTATCAACCCACCGAAATTCAATTACGACTAGCCTATCAGATCCTCCCCATTGACCTATTCATCTTTGCACGACCATGTCCCAGCACCAAGGAGAAGGAAACCAGCCGACGCAACCTATCCAGGAACCACTTCCACTGCAGCCCCCTACCAATCCCGAAAACTTCGCACCGGAACCTTCAGTCGTCTTCCAACAACCCGTACCCAGATTCCCATTCACTACCAACTTCGGACAAATACAGAATTCGAGAGCACCATCAGTCGACTCGGTCGCTGAGGAGATCCAAGGCATTACTCTCCAAACTCCAAAGACGCCACCAAGACAACTGCCAACACGACAAGCACCATCACCAGATCTAAACGACCCCGACGTGCAAACGGCAGTAAAAGCATTCGAAGCAATGGGAGTAACCAATCGAAAGCCAAAGATCAAGGTCAGGGAACCAGAAACGTATGATGGCAAGAAACGAGGACTACCAGCGGATCAATTCATCGAAAGCTGCAAATTATACTTCCTGGTCAAGAACGAGGAATTTGCCGAAGAAAGAATGAAGATAGTATTCGCCATTTCATATCTCACGGACACCGCCAAGACATGGGCTAGCCCCATCCTATGAGACATTTTGGGCAGGCAGAAGAAGAGAGAGTCGAGGAAGTGGGAGTCATTCGAAGAAGAATTCGTCAAAGCTTTCGGGGACCCAGATAAAGAAGCCGCTGCCATTCGGGAACTAGAAGCCCTCATCGCCAAAGGACAAAAAGGACCGGCCACGCATTATGCCTCGGACTTCAGGAGAATCACAATGGAAATCGACTGGGACGAAAGCACGTTCATTCACTACTACCGACGGGGGCTCAAAGACGAAGTCAAGGACGCATTGGTATATCATCCGATTCCAACCAGCCTCGAAGTCCTCATCAACCTCAGCATCAGACTGGATGAGCAAATCTGGGAGAGAAAGCAAGAAAAATCCAATGACCATCAAGGCCGCCCTCCTCCACAACCTCAACCAAGGCAGTCAAATAACCCATTCATCCCTCCTCCTCAGCAATATCAACCAATGCCACAGCAATTCCAACCTGCACCGCAACAAATCATCAGGGCAAATCCGAACCAGCAAGCCCCCAACGCCTTCAATCATACCCAACCAGTCCCTATTCACATCGATGCAAACAAGAGAGGACCGGTTTCCGCAGATGAAAAGGCAAAACGGAAGTTAGAGGGAAGATGCTACTATTGTGGGCAAGCCGGGCATAGGGCAAGCGACCATAACCTTCCCCCTAGACCTCGCCAAGGAGTTGTGGATACCACTATTGCCGCCACGGAACAACCTCTCTTCATTCCCCAGTCCAATAATCCCTTCGGGTCCCGCACAACGCAGGGTTTTCCACCCAGCGCGTGATGACTGTGCCATCCCGCGCTCCCGTCCTTCGTCGTCTTCTAGGTACCAACCATGTTATTAATGCGAATTATGAAAATCGTATGAATATGCACCCTACGTCGCACTTAATTGTACCTGCAAAGATAGAAGTCGGACCAGTCACAGCATTTCCCACCGCAATGATCGATTCGGGAGCAACCTCAGAATTTATCAATAAACAATTCGTCGAAGAAAACCAAATACCGACGAAACCCAAAGAATTCCCATTACGACCAGTTGCTATCGACGGGCATTCATTAGGAGTTATCGATCAGGAGGTACAAGGAAAGATTCAAGTAGGACCACATTCCGAAGAAATCACCCTGGACGTCGCAAACATTGGGAAGCACCCAGTAATTTTAGGAGCCCCTTGGTTGTATCGCCACAATCCACAAGTAGACTGGAGGACCTGATGAGTAACATTCGACGACGTGTATTGCTCAGAGAATTGCCTAGAGACGCCAGCAGACGTATTCGGGAAACGAAACGGGCAGCCAGATCAAAGACCAATACCCCCTGTCATCGACGAATCGATAATCGCAGGCACTAGCATCTCAGCAAAGATTGCAGCGGAACATGCACCAAAAGAACTCCCGATCGAAGAAGCAGTACCAATAGAACTCCACGAATTCCTGGACGTATTCAAGGAAGTAAAAGACGATCATGCCGTTCCCCCGCATCGACCCTATGATTGCAAGATCGAATTCAAATCAGGGACGGAATTACCCAAACCGGCAGGACTATACCAAGGATCTGCGGAGGACAATGAGGACTTAAAAAAATGGGTTACGGAAATGTTGCAAAAGGGATTTATTCGGACTTCAAACTCCCCAGTGGCATCAGCATGCTTCTTTGTCGGGAAAAAGGACGGAAAGAAGCGATTGGTCATCGACTATCGCAAAATCAACGATATCACCGTTCCTGACCGATATCCCATTCCATTGGCAACAGAATTGATCGAACGATTGACAGGGAAAGAATGGTTCACGAACCTCGACCTCCGATCCGGTTACCATTTGATCTGAATAGCAGAAGGTGATGAATGGAAAACGGCATTCCGAACCAGATTTGGACTATTCGAATGGACTGTGATGCCTTTCGGTCTTTGCAACGCCCCAGCAGTTTTCCAACGATTCATTAACCATGTCCTTCATGATCTCCTCGACATCTCCGTACTGAACTACCTGGACGATACAATGCCAGCGACGAAGACAAGAGAAGAAAATGTCAAAGTAACGAAGGAAGTGCTACGACGATTCAGAAAACATCACCTACGCTGCAATGCAAAGAAATGCAAGTTCTTCGTCACCGAAACGGAATATCTCGGACTATGGGTGAACAAGGAGGGTATATCGATGGACAAATATAAGGTCGACGCAATCAAGGAGTGGCCCATTCCAACTAACATCAAGGATATCCAAACATTCCTGGGTTTCGCGAACTTTTACCAACGGTTCATCCAAGACTTTTCCAAAATCGCCAGCCCTATCACAAATCTCCCGTGAAAAGACGTCAAATGGAATTGGTCGCACGACTGTCAGAAGGCTTTCGATCTCTTAAAGAAAAGGTTCACAACAGCCCCAGTACTTCGCCATCATGATCCGGATAAACCATCAATACTCGAAACGGACGCGTCGGGCTATGCTTACGGAGCCGTGCTATCACAAAAGGCCGAAGACGGAAAGCTCCATCCAAACGCGTTCATGTCAAAATCGATGACGGAGACAGAAAGAAGATACGATATTTACGACAAGGAAATGTTGGCTATCGTCCGAGCCCTACAGTACTGGCAACACTATCTTAAAGGAGCCAAGTACCGAACTCGAATCAAAACCGATCACAAGAATCTTCAATGGTTCATGAAGACGCAAACATTGAACGCAAGACAACATCGCTGGCTTCAAGAATTGGCGGATTATGATTTTGAGATCGAATACCGTCCAGGAGACAAAAGTGGAAAACCAGACGCCCTTTCACGTCATCCAGATCACCGTCCTGAAGGGGGGGCAGAAGAACCGTCCCTGACGTTTCTACCTCCGTCAAGAATAGTAGAAGTTGATGCCAACAATGACGAAGAAGAAATATTACTTGCGTCAGATGAAGAAATCGTGCAATGGATTGAGAAGGAGTTGGGAAAAGATGCGACAATTAAAGCAGTACTGGCATACCTGAACGGCGATCCAGACTCCGCACCAGCAAGTGTACGAAGAGAAATGGCAGACTGGGCAATAGAAGACGGACTATTACGGCACAAAGGAAGAATATACGTCCCCGGCAATGACGACATCAAGCGATCGTTACTACAGCTATATCACGATGCAATTATCGCTGGGCACCCAGGGCAAGCGAAGACATTGGAACTTTTGACGAGAGGATACTACTGGCCATCGATGAAACAGTTCGTCAATCGCTACGTCGAAGCCTGCGACACCTGCCAATGCAATAAACCCCATAACGTCAAACCAGCAGGGCTCCTAAAACCTCTAGCAGTTCCAGAAGGACCATGGCAAGATGTATCGTACAACTTCATAACCAAACTCCCCGTCACCAAATCTGGCAATGACACGATTCTCGCTGTGGTGGACCGTCTATCGAAAGAAGCTCACTTCGTAGCCACACAGGAACTAGGATTGGATGCGCAGAAGACGTCGGAACTATTCATTGCAAACGTGTGGAAGTACGACGGCCTACCAACTCGTACAGTGTCAGATCGAGGTCCCCAGTTCAACGCACCATTCCTTAGAGCACTATATAACGGACTCGGTGTCAAACCCATGTTTTCTACAGCCTATCACCCACAAACAGACGGGCAAATGGAAAGAGTCAATCAAAACATCGAAGGGTTCCTGAGGATCTATTGCAACCATCGGCAGGACGATTGGGACGAACTGTTGCCATTCGTGGAGTTTTCGTACAACAATTCGGTGCATTTGACAATGGGAGAAACGCCATTCATGGCAGCACAAGGATATAACCCGACTTTCACGAACTTGCCGTCTCGAGCCCAAGCAAACCCGGCTGCCAAGGAAAGATTGGACAGGATCCATGACGTACAGGAAGAAATCAAAGCATCCATGGCACTGGCACAGGAAAAGCAAAAGGAGTTCTACGATAGGCATCGGCAAAAAGAACCAGAATATGCCATAGGAGAAAAAGTTTGGTTGGAGGCCAAGAATATCAATATCAACAGACCGTCGACCAAGCTAGCAGCGAAAAGGCTTGGACTGTTCCCCAACGAGGCCAAAATATCAACACATGCGTACCGACTCACTCTGCCATCTACCATGAAGATCCATCCTGTCTTCCACGTCACACTCCTCACTCCCCACGTTATTGACACCATTCCAGGACGCACGCAACCTCCACCACCCCCAGTCGTAGTGGACGATCAAGAAGAATGGGAAGTAGAGAAAATCCTTAACTCTCGTACTTACTACCGACGACTGCAGTACCTTGTCAAATGGAAAGGATTTGGGGATGAAGGAAATACTTGGGAAAATGCGGAGAACCTTGAACATTCTCCGGAGCTGGTACAGAAATTTCATCAACAATTCCTGAATGCTCCAAGTGCTACACCTCAACGCCAATCGTCTCGGCTCCACCCTTAAGGAGGGGCAACTGTGATGACCCCGTCCTCACATCTTATCTCACTACCACCTTCATTTCATTATCTTATCGGAATATTCTACGAGATTCCATAACGTTCCATCCACTCGCTTACGTGTTGCCTCCACCAAGCACGTCATTCTGTCGTTCGTTGCCTCATGTTGATACACATTCGTTAGTCATCACCTCCACTCTGTACAGTATATTAGTTCGACGGAATGAGGAGAGTTGTTCCTCATTCCGCCTCTTGTCTACTCCTTAGTATCAGCATCTCTTCCACCTCTTGACTCTTGATCATTGCCATTGACACCATCGACCTTGAAAGCGCCTCGCCTGACTCCTCGTCTATTGCCTCGACTCTGACACCTGGGACGTCAATCCCCTAGCCCAAGCCAAACCTTTTCTCGGTAGTGGTAGGCTCTATCCTGTTCAAGATGCATGGATATGGGTGCTTATACTACCTGACTATAAACCCTTGATTTGGTAGGGAGTGCTTGTCTTTCTGTGTTCCAGATTGAATGTCCAGTGAAGGCGAGTTGAACCGATGGTATATCCGGCAGCTTGTTCATGACTGCCCCTATGAAAGATCTTGCGTTCACGAGAAGGGATGGATACAAATGCGAGGAGTTCATTCAAGCTATCCGCAAGGTGGCATATGCGGCAGGAAAGATTCGGGACGATGCGTGGACGGCAGATTTTGCCTCCACTTGCTTCTCAGGGAGAGCACTCAGATACTATGAGAGTCTTGAGCTAGAGGTTCAATGTGATTGGAGATTACTTCATCACGCACTGCTGACAAAGTACCCTCGACCGGACGATGACAAGGATGAGCTACAGTTTGGGGGATCGAGGTATGAAACAACATTTGTTTAACCTCATCCCATCCAGTTCATCACTAGCTGGGCCATCCATTTTAGTATACCGCAGCCTTCTGTTTTGGCGGCAAGGATCATGCCGCCTCGGGCCTGCACAGGTCGGATTAAAGTCATCGGCGCAAACTCCGCAAACTTTGGCTACATTGGATATGAAAATACCATCATCGCAACCAGACTTGGTGCTGGGGCTTCTGCAACCGAGGCACTCTTCATATGTTACACCCCAGCCAAAGGACCCTTTGAGCTTCAGATTACGGTAGCCTAGGCTTTCCCCCCTTAAGTGGGACAAAAATAACAGTTCCCATCTAGCGTCAGGATGAAAAGCATCAAGTATTGGGTATGCACTGGGATTCCTCAGCTCCAACTCTCGCAGTCGGCTTGCCCAAGTATGCATAGCTCATCCCTGGTTTGCGAAGTCTAACTCTATTGGCTGCAGCTACGTGGCACTTGCGGCTTTTAACTATGAGGGCTCGTTCTGATCAAGTACAATCCGTCGTAATGGTCTGGGTCACACTCATATCTGGAAAATAATGGCAGACAACACTGTCTGTCTGCACATGAAAACGATGTTGGTGAGTACTTCTAGACCGAATTAACAAGTTGCTTGATGGCGGTATTCTGACAGTCAGTAGCTTATAAGCTGTTACAGCTCTTTGTGCTTCCAAGCTCGGAGAAGTCGTGTTATCTCATTGATGTTGCAGCTGATGCTGGGGCGTTCATGATGAAGTATAATCCAAGTGGATGGAAACTTGTGGTAAGGGTCAGTCATCTACTCATCGTACATAATTTTCTGATCGGGCTACTTTTACAACAGAGACTCTTGTTCGAGCCGTCAAGCTAGACTGTCCTCATTTGTCGAAGGCATTGGATCGGTCATTTAGGCTACGGGCGTTGACGACCTGAGGTAGCCAACGGGTCTGGACGGCTCAACACACCCATAGCTGCCGTTACATAGCAGAACCCATTTGTAAAGTAGTGAGAGGTTGCTTATCAATCATCTGGACCAAGGCCACACACGACCATTCCAAAATTCTCGGAGGAGATACTGGGGACGCCCACTCCCAAACCACAAGTCAGATGCTTTTCGTAATCAAAATTTCTGTTCTTCTCGATACATTCTGTTGAATAGTGCGGAGGAATCATATGAGGCAACCTCTTTTGGATAGTTCGACTCCAAGTAGTTCTGAGCTTATCAAATGCTGCGGCGTGCGCAATGCTCCCACGGTTCTCTCACGTTCCTGAAGTTCCACCACCCCCGCCAACTCGAACCTTTTCTGTGTTGCGGTGAGCTCTATGCTCTCCAAAATATATGATTCTGAGCGCTTACTTTATCCAGCCTTTATTTTTCCATCCATTTAGTAAGGAACGACTTGACCTTCTTTGTATTGCAGTGTCGGTTTGAATGACTAACGGAGGTCAGTTGAACGTTAACCGCTTCCCGGAGACTCGTTCATGATCATCTGTTCAGAATATATCGTGTTCATGGGAAGGGATGGATATGAATGCGAGGAATTCATTCGGGCTATTCACAATATGGCACATGCGGCGGGGAAGACCCGGGACGATGCGTGGATGGCGGATTTAGCCTCGACTTGCTTTTCAGGGGAAGCACTCAGATACTACGACAGCCTTGAACCAGACGTACGATATGACTGGACGCTGCTTCGCCGCGCACTGTTGACAAAGTACCCTCGGCGGGACAATGACGAGGGTGAGCTTCTGTCAGAGGCATCGAGGTGGGTTAATCGAAACGTAACTGCCTCTTATCTGATTCTACACTCAACGTGCCATTTTAGAACGTCGCAGGTCTATGTTCCTGCTGCGGTTCTGGGACCGACACTTCAGCCTCGCGTAGGTCGGATCAAAGTCATCGGTGCAAACTCAACAGACTTTGAGTACATTGGGGACGAAAATAACTCAATTTCGAGTGGACTTGGAGCCGGAGCGCCCGCAACCGAAGCATCCACTTTCTCTTACGTCCCAGGCAGCAAACTGTTTGAAATCCAAATCAAGGTGCTAGAGGTTTCCCTTTACTCATATCGGATATTAAAGTGTGACTGTCTTTCAATAGCGCCCTGGTGAGAAGGATCAAGTATTGGGTGTCCACTGGTACTCACCGGCGCCGTCTACGGCAATCGGTTCTCTCAAGTATGGACATCTCGTCTTCTAATTTTGACGAATCTCACACTTCTGCTCGCAGCTTTGCGGCCCTTACAGCCTTCAGGTATGAAGGCTCACATCGTTCAAGTAAGATGACCTGGGGCGGGCCCGGTTGCACGCGTATCTGGAACATATTGCCAGACAACACACTCTCCCCTCATTTGGAGGAGGGCGCCCGTGAGTGCTGATATACTGGATTAATGGGATTATGAGTGTGTGACATAATAATTCGTCTTTAGGTCGGACTCCGCTGCAATTTTTTATGCACCAAAAAGCAGAGCATCCGCGGCATTCAATTGATGTTGCCGCCGACCCGGGCGCGTTTATGACGAAGTATGGGGACGGATGGAAACTTGTAGTAAGCATTATGTACTGGCGGTAACAAGTCTACTGATAGCGTTGGACCGTAACAGAAACTCGTGTTCGAGCCGTTGAATTAGGTTGACTTCGGTCGGCAGAAGGGGCTTGGTCGGTCATCAGTGCGCTGTTGTGTGAGAAGCCCGTCGGGGACCTGAGGAACACATAGCAATCTTGACCGCTCACAACACCCATACTTGCCTTTACCCTCATGACCTACTCCATATAATACCTATTCCAATATTCGTTCCTCTTCTTTCTATCACTTATTAGCTACTCTTAAGGGTGCACATTTCCGTGGAACAAGATGTCCGCCATTGATGATATCGTGTTCGATGGAGGGGAAGGACAATGCGAGCGCTTCATTCGCCTAGTTCGAAAGGCTGCATTTGCGCAAGGGAAACTGGACGACTCGAAGTGGGTAGCGATGTTTGCATCGACATGCTTTGAAGGAAAAGCTCTCCGATGGTACTCGGCACTCGACCCTGCCACGAAGACAGACTGGAACCTTATGGAGCCAGCGCTCTTGACCGAATTCTCTGACCCAGTGGTGACTAGTCAAGTAGAAGAGAAAGTGCCGTTTGTTGAGCAGGAGTGAGTCCATGTTGCCTCTCTGTTCTAAGGTTGTGGACCTCCTAAACCCCGAACGCTCTGACTCGTAGAGGAAGCATTCCTACCCCTGCCGCGGCTCCTCCGCCCCTGCCATCCACAGAAGAAGGGGAATCTTCGAGGCCCCCCTCTCCGACATCATATGAACCATCATCTGCACCAGCTGCAGCCCCGCCACCGTCATTTGCACCGGCTGCAGCCCCGCCACCGCCTTCGCCCTTCGAGGAACGACCCCCACCCCCTTCTCGTGAATCTTCGTTCCAAAGGAGGCCAGAACCACCTCCCCCGCCTCCACCACGTAACAGCGCCTTTGCATCATCATATCAAACCGGAAGTGGTTTCCGTCCTCCCCCTCGTCATCCATCGGCTAGCGCGTCATCGTCTTCTCAGTCCAGCGGCCCAGGTCCTTCTCTTTACGGCTCATATATCCCCTCAAACAATCCCGTCGCACCCCCTCCACCTCCACCGCGCAATAGCTCTTTTAACTCTCAGCAATCACAGGGACAACAATGGGAACAAGATGTCCCAAAACCTACTGAGCCGAGGAGGTACGTCGGATTTACCTTCATCTAATCCTCGTGACAATTTGTTAAAGCGATTCGAACATAGGGAGAACTCAGAACATAGCCGCAGGAATTCGACGGAACACCTTGATGGTGAGTCGACCGGCAATCTGTTCAACCGCGAGCGTCGTCCGTACTCGACCAACTCGGGTCCGACGCCGTCGAGTTCCAAACCCACGACGAGAAACCTACCTGATAACCCGAATGTCAACTTCTTCGTCGCGCCAGATGGTACCACCTATCAAAATTGGGGCGCAGGTGTATACCAGTCGTCCTGGAACCCAGGCAACGCTCCAAATAACGCCCCGCCACCACCACCGCCGAATTATTCCGGACGTCCTGAACCTCAGTCGGACCGTCCGCCACCGCCACCACCGCCGAATTACTCCGGGCGTTCTGAGCCGCAGTCAGATCGTCCGTCGCCGCTTTATTCCGGGCGCCCTGAACCTCAGTCGGACCTTCCGCCGCCGCCACCACCACCACCACGTCGTGATCCTCAATTTCCACCCCCACCCCCAAGACGCAACCCCACTACCGCTCAGCAGCAGGGACCTCAGTTCCCGAATGCGGGCCCTGTACCGGGCGGTATGCCGCCTCTCTATACTGGTGGAGGCGGCCCTGGAATTCCCCCTCAGTTTACTGGCGGTAGCGGCTTTCGTGTCCCTCCTCAAAATACTGGAGGCACTTGGCCCGGGTCACAGCAACAATATGGAACAGGTTACCAAGACCCTCCATCGCCATCGTACTTTGGTGGGACTAATGTGTCTCGGCGTGGGCGGATCCGCGTAATGGATTCGGCTGGTGGGATGTACTGGGTCCGGCAGTCTTTGAATTGGTTTGGAGGATACAAGCGCACGTCGAAGATTGGGGAAGCTGTCGTTGTTCTCTGGGATCCAGTGAACGAGCCTGGAAGGCTGAAATTACTGGTACGTCGAGCAAGGTTTTTTTCCGGAGTGATCTGAAGAGGTAATATCTTCCCAGAGCCCAATTGGCCAGCAGTCATATATCGGCTTAACATGGGCAACAGTGTCAAGAGGGGCGCTTCCGGCTGTCGGGAAAGGATCAAAGGAGTATGTGACGTTGAAACACGTCGTGTTACTGAATGCTGAAGTTCTTCTACAACACCTTCAGCCAAGCTGATTTGGCAGCTATCGGCGAACTACCCGGTGGTACTGTTAGCTCAGCCTCCCATCGTGAAGGCCCCTCGCAAGCGGCGGTATGGTTCATGAACTCGGATATGAAGTTGGAGGCGCGACTTCCGGGGCCTTACGGCGGTGAGTATATCAAAACCTTACCTCTCTGGACAAGTCTGATTGATAAATCATTGCAGTGCAATACACCCTGGATGTCGCTGTTGGTTCCGGCACGAAATGGATTTGGGTAGTGAGCGATTTCGAGACGTTTGCCCTCTCGAACGTCGGTCAGATCAAGTCGGTACGTTGAATCATATCCAGGGCACAATTTTGTACTTACTGCTTAACCGCTGTAGTGGTTCGTTTTCGAGCCCATATGATCCTTAAGCCCCGGCATCCCGTTCCAACGGAGTACGTGCATGGAAATCGTTAGAGTCGGTTGTATTTTACTCGTCTGCCTTGACCATTTCCAATAAATATTTGCTATTAGTTTCTCTGCGAGTCCGGCGGCGACCAACTCTTCCGCGCCCCATTGCGAGAGCGTCTTGGGAGGTGATAGCGAACAGTCCGTGGGGCGACGGCCACTCGTGATCCCCCAAACCCTTTTAACAGCTTATTTGTGTTCCTTCAGGTAGTTCTTCCCGGAAATTAGCTCGATTATTGGGCTTTCCTCAGATGTCAACGATTTGCGATCGTAGGGTCATGATTGCTTACTATCGTCCTGGATTGAACGGCCGGAGGGAACTGTAAGGTTCAATATCTGACCTGTTGAACGGAAAAATTTAAAGCTACAAACTATCGAAATATCTGATACTTCTGAGTGTTGATACTCTTACTACCTTATAAGGTGGATACGTGTTCTGATCAGGATTGCTCGCAACAATCTCTCTCATAATCCAAGGGTTCTAATATATTTCAGACTCCCTATACATCTGGAAAGGGCTTGAATCGAAGAGTCTACGGTTGAGCGAGATTGTAAGGGTGATAGCTCTAACAGTCATTGGGACGCGGCACACCCACAATCTCTTCGCATCCAGCTGGGACCTCCCCACTAATCTCAGGCTCCATACGAAGCCCGACGAGGCTGCCTTGACATAATATTAGTTGCAGATCATGGTCTGGTACGCGGAATGAAATTTCTCAGGATCGAAATGAGTCAGACGGGGGGTTCCGGAACGGGCTCGCTGACCATCATCGGGGGTAGGCCAGACTGGCGAAAGGATATCATCTTCATCTGAATCAACCATCCACATCTTGTGGGGAGTTGAGCCCTCCCCATTTTTCGACAAATCAATATCGTCATAGTTGCGGTCTTCGACAATGGCGAAGCTCAGAGAGGCAAAGCTGTAGAACGCGGTTAGTGAGCATGAATCACTGTTTCGCGCTGTGTAGAGTATGCACTTATCGTCGCCCGGCTTCGCGTCTTTTCCTACTGGATAGAGCCATGAGGCAGATAGATATGCTTGCTTAATCCTAGGACGCGGACCTATTGAATACAAAGTACACAGTTGTGTATTCTGCGGCAAGTTTGGATAGTTAGTCAAGCGGTGAAATGGTGATGATTGGCGTACCAGAGCTTGAATAAGACCACCTGTTCTGTCCGAAGGGCTGTACCGAACCACGAGCGCCTTGGATATTTCAACAGTAATAGGGAGATAGCCAAATCTGTCGGCCTCTTTTGGAACGAAGCCGAGGGCAGTGCCATCCAAATTCTCAACTATTATCCAGCCTGTCCGGGATGATCCACCAATTCCATCGCTACTGCTGAGAGTGGACGTATAACCTAATCGATAACATCAGGTGGTGTGTTACTATGAAAAAAAAATATGAGTGGTTGTACGAAGACGAAATGCTAGAGCTCACGTACGTGTGTGTGGGTACTCTCACAGGAAAGCCGATCCTCGCTTACTTGACATCCTCATTGGACCTTGAACTGATTGAAGGCGGGAAAGGCGCAGAGAAGTGATCTGTGAATGACGAGGTATAATATCCTGTGTATTTATGAGAACGGGTGGACATCGATGGTGGTTCGATCGCCTCGCACAAGCCGACCATGCTCACGTTGGCCAGATCTCAAGAAGTTGATAGAGTAGGGTTTCCTTTGTAGTTACATTCCACCAGTGCACGCACTCCATCTTGGCCATAGGGCTGGTGCCGCCCAAACGAATGCTCCCTGAAACTGCCACACCGCTAGAGGTACCATGGACCAATACCCGAACGAGGGCTTATCGCACGCATGCACATGACCGGCTGAACCTCGCTGTTTCTGAGGACTATTCCATTCTGGAATATTCTATGTTCGGCGGCAATCGAGGATAACCGAGAGTCAGCGCTCTGCGACCTAGATAGCCGGATAAGAACGGATCTAGTTGCCGCGTTCACCTTGGGCTAGAAGTCGAGCAGGATGTAAAATTAAATCAAGGATATTCTATGACACTTGATTGCCTCGGAGGGAGGAGTTCGTGCTCCAGCCTGCGCGGATCTTTAGCTGGACGGTACCCCGCGTTGGAGATGCGACCCATCTTCAGTCCATTACAACATCGCCTGAGTGACGGGTTCACATACGAGAGGAGGATTTTTCAGTCACAACTACCGAGACTCGCATTCAAGGCGAAGAGTGTACAGGTATATAGCCGGGTTACATAGGTTTGAATCGCAGGGTCTGGAACCATAATTATCAAGAAGAGCATTCCGGTCAGTCGGGAAACGTGCCAGCAACGGGAAAAGTAGGCAAGCTTACAACAACTTCCCATCCTGCGCGAGGCTTATCGACGTTCGCCGGGGTGAGGCAAAGTCGGATGAATGAGTTTTCACGTAAAACGAAGTCCAAACCAGGGTTCGCTACGGAAGCAGTTAGCTCAAAGAGTTCGGTGTGGGCACGTGTGTATAATCGGTTTACCGTCGTCTTCCGTGTGCCAATATGGTAGGATGGAATTATCGTCATAAACCCTCCACATAACGTGCTGGGTTGGGCCATTGCAATTCGCCCAAGATCCAACGACCTCATTTGCGGGACTCCTCGTTCCAAAGCTCAAGGAGGCGAAACTAAGTGTGTTGTGTACAAACGGAATCAGTATTCGCAATAGAGTGTGGCAAGCGAAGGAGAACCCACTTGGGGAATAAGGGCTTCTCGTTCTCTTTGACGGGAGAGAACCAAGATGCGGAGAGGTAAGTTGCCTTATTGGTAGGGAATGGATACTTCGAGTACGGGTATCCAAGCCTCGCATTCTGCAACGGCGTTGACGGGTCAGCAAATGAAATATTTGCGGTCAGCTTCTCTCACCAAAGCCTCGATGGCACCGCAGGTAGTGCCAGGTGGAACATATCGAACAACCAGTGCTTCTGATATTTCGATCGTAATGGGAAGATTGCCTAGCTTGTCCGCTTCTTTAGGGACGAACCCTAGAACAGTGCCATTTCCGTCTACAGCGACGATCCATCCTGTACGCGGCGGCCCTTGGAGATCGTCGTCATCAGTAAGATCCATTGTTCTGCCCATGGCGGCTAGAGAGGGTGAAAGGAGGAATCACCAAACCCATAAATTGTACTGGACCATCAGCAGATGTTCAGAATGTCCCAGGGCATAGCACTTACGAACGGACCGATTGGACGCGTTACTGAGTGGGGATGTAAGAATGTAAGACATGTTAATTACTACGAGGGGGAGGATCTCGGGGAGGAGCTGGAATCTTCGAGGTATGAGGAAGTTAGGACAACACCAAAGCTGGCTTTTAAATACGCGTCTGGGCAAAAGGGAATGCCGCCAGGAAGTGGTTGAAAGGATGCAGCACGTCTACCAGCAGGGAGTGGGAATGGATCCATGAGGGAGGACAGCTACATGAACACCGGAAACTGACGAACTCTGCTCGTTCTCCCGAGTCCGGGTTCTAGCGCGCAGTATGACAGTTCAACAAGAAGCCTCCTACCCTACTACTCATGGTACGTTTAGATAGATAGAACGTTCGAAAGATCAGATCGATTTTTATCTGGGTTCGCGTACAGTAAATGAAGGCGAGACTAGAGCCAGTCGAAAGCCCTGCGCTGCGCTCCCCGCGCTAAGGCTAGCAGTGTTCGTAGAACCAGGCACCCAGTCAAACGGAGCTAATCCATTCAAAGAAATAGCTTATCGCGCATCGCAATGAGGCCAGTAAAGTGCGAATCACCAGATGCCCCCGGAGGGAGGAGTTCGTGCTCCAGCCTGCGAGGGCGTGTCCGGTGAAAATGACAGCCGTGTATCACCGGAAGCAAAGACGAAGATCGTATGGTTGGAACCCACAATGCTGTGAGTTTATAATCGGAGAGGGCCTCTAAAACGGACAGCCAAACCCGATCCCGGTGACGAATGACTCCCAAGGTGGCGTTATCCGATTCGAATAGATCAAAGTAATACACAGCTGTCGAGCGAATCAATAAAATGGCATAAAAGAAGATGAGCTGAGACGGGTGTTGGTTTCTTCCTCCGCCCAGGAAGGGGAAGAGAAAGGTCGATTGGCTGGTAATCTTAGCGTAACGCGAAACAAGTCGCTTGGAGACACGAGCGGCTATCATCCTTGCGACGGAAATAGCTTAAGATCGAACGCAATCGTTGAAAAGAAGGTCTTCCGCGATCCATAGCGTAGAACAAGCTAATCAAATTGCGCAACAAAGATGTCAGCTAGGAGGGTCAGAAACGCACCAGTCGCGTAAGATATTTTCATCAACTTGCATCGATGCACGGGGTCCCCATGTATGGCAAAGCGAATGCGGCACACGGTCAGTTCTAGTAACCAGATAAAGGGGTAAGCAGTTACTCGAGTCCGTATGGGGATGGACCACATACCTCTCGTCGCGGGTCTCGTCGCCGACACTCTCCAGGATGAGTTGATCCATAAGCGGAGACTGAGGCCATCATCCAATAGAATAGGAGGCTCCTGTATATGATTACTGATTAATAGCTCCTAATATCACCATGAGGCTGCTTTCTGCGACGTCTTGGAATCACTGACGAAGTGTGGTGGTGGTGAAGGGCAGACCTCAGTCCAGCCGGAAATTCCGGCGATCAAAGGTCCGGCTTTCAACAAGCCGTGGGAAGATCAGAACTTGGGGCGGCGATCCTCAGAAAGCCGTCCACGCGTCTCAACTCAATGTCCTTCACTCACATGCCGATGTCTTGTACGTACAAGGAACTCTAGAGAGGAGCCCGCAAGGCTTCTTACTCTAGTGCCACACTGTAGGTAGGCTGTGCCCAAGGCGTGACCGGGATCCACCCGCGAACCCGAGGAAGGTCTGACTTAGCTGGAACCGTTTTTCCTTCTATTCGTGGGACTCCATTCGGGTAGAGAATACTTATAACAGGACAGGAAAATTGGAGCTATAGCGCCTGCCAACCTGGAGGGCCCAGGCTTGTGCAATCGTTCGCGTTCTCAGACCTGAGAGTTTGCAGCGCTCTCCAGTCTTAACCACGACGCAAGGGCGCCACGCCCAGGTCATGACCTCTTTGACTCGTGCTTTGAGGAGCTTCGAGATAGACCTCCCGCTCACAAAGAAACTAACGACATGGCGTTCCAGCAAGCCGGATCTGACCTTGAATCGTTTCGTGTCAAAGTCGGAACCAACCCTCCCAGCTAGGACTGAATTGCAACACCCATAACTCCAAAAAGAAAGTGTTTTGAGAAGTCTTAGGCTGGTGCTAACAGTGAGGCCGTCAACCCTCGCGGAGATCCGCAGCAATATGAAGCAGGAAGTTGGACGGAGCGCCTTCCTGTGCAGAACCTGCGCTGGGAAAGGAAAGAGTCCCAAGACCTGGGCCCGGAGCTCAACGACGAGGTGACCGCGAGGCCCTGGGACAAGCGCAATCTGGCTTCAAGCACAGGCTTTGCCATCTTGTTTGGTGAATTCCATCAAAGCTGCATACACTCCACCTCTGCCATAGGGGCTGGTGTCGTCCAAACGAATGCTGCCTGAAATTGCCCCAGCTCTATCAGGTTCATGTGTTGATATCTGACCGAGGGTTTGCAGGTGTCTTAGCTGGGCGATGCCCGGCGGAGCAGTTCCAACAATCATGGCCCATGACAAGTGCAGAACGAGAAGAGGATTATTGAGCCATGACTACTGAAATTCATATTCTGATTGAAGAGTGTACAGGTATATAGCTGGATTATATGGGTCTGAATTGCAAGGTCTGGGTCGCGAACATTGAGGAGCGTCGTCCGATCAGTCGGGAGCGGCCAACAACGAAAGAAGTAGGCAAGCTTACAATAACTTCCCATCCTGCGCGAGGCTTATCCACGTCTGTCGGAGTAAGGCAAAGTCGGATGAACGAGTTCTCACGCAAAACAAAATTCAAACCGGGGTTCGCTATAGAAGCAGTTAGCTCGAAGAGCTGGGCGTGGGCATGTGTGCAGAATCGGTTTACCGTCGTCCTCAGTGTGCCAGTAAGATCGGATGGTATTATCCTCATAAACTCTCCACATCACGTGCTGGGTTGGGCCATTGCAACTCGTCCAAGATCCAACAATCTCATTCGTGGAACTGCTCGTGCCCAAATTCAGGGAGGCGAAACTACAGTGTGATTTGTACAACAGAATCAGTATTCGCAATAGAGACTGGCTAGCGGAAGAGGACTCACTTGGGAAACAAGGGCTTCTCGTTCTCTTTGACCGGAGAGAACCAAGATGCGGAGAGGTAAGATAACCTATTGGTAGGGAAGGGATACTTCGAGTGCGGGTATCCAGGCCTAGCATTCTGCAACGGCGTTGACAGGTTAGCAAATAAAAGAATGAAAGGTCTGTAGTCAGCTTTTCTCACTAAAGCCTCAATAGCACCGCAGGTGGTGCCAGGTGGAACATATCGAACAACCAGTGCTTCTGCTATCTCGATTGTGATGGGAAGATTGCCTAGCTTGTCCGCTTCCTTAGGGACGAACCCTAGAACGGTGCCATTTCCGTCTACAGCGACGATCCACCCGATACGCGCCGGTCCTCGGAGATCGTCATCATCAGTAAGATCCAGTGATCTGCCCTCAGCGGCTATAGAGGGTGTATGGAGGGACCGCCCAAATCCATAAATTGTACTCGATCATGAGCAGACGCCCAGAATGTCTCATGGCATAGCACTTACGAACAAGCCGATTGGAAGCATTACTGACTGGAGATGTAAAGCCCGACATGGTAATTTGCTACGAGCTGGGAAGATATCGGTGAGGAGTTGAAATCTTTGAGGTATGGGGAAGTTAAGACGACACAAACGCTGGCTTTTAAAGGCGCATCTGGGTCAAGAGCACGCCAATGGGAAGCGGCTGGAAGGATGCAGCATGTCCACCAGCAGGGAGTGGTAATAGAACCATCCGGGAGGACAGCCGCATGAACACCGGAAAGTGCCGAGCTCTGCCCTTTCTTCTGACTCAAGGTTGTAGCTCACAGCACGAAAGTTCGACAAGCAGCACTCTACCCTACTCGGGGCACGTTTAGATGGATATAACGATCGACGGACCAGAGAGATTCTTTTGGGGGATTGCATACAGCAAATAAAAGTGAGGCCAAGACCAGCCCTGCGACGCGCTCCCCGCACTGGGGCTGACAGTTGTTCGTAGAAGCAGGAACCCAATAGAATGGATCTTATCCATTCAAAGAAAGAGCTTATCGGGCATAGCCATGGGGCCAGTCAGGTGCGAATCACCAGATGCCCTCGAGGGAGGAGTTCGTGCTCCAGCCTTCGAGGACTTGTCTAATGAGAATGACAGCCATATACCAACGGAAGCAAAAGCAACGATGGTATGGTCCGAACCCATAATGCTGTGCGTCTAAATCGCAGAAGGTCCCTAAACTGACAGCCAAACCCGATTCCAGCGACGAATGCCTCCCAAGGTAGCCTTATCCAACAAAGTGATACCCAGGTGTCGAGAGAACCGACAGCATTACATAAACGAAGATGAGCTGAGACCGATGTTGGTTTTTCGTCTTTCCCCCGGGAAGGGATTTACTGGTAATCTTGGCCTAACGCGAAACAGTTCAGGTGGCTTGGAGACACGAGGGTCTATCATCCTCGTGAAGGAAAATTTTGAAGGTTGAACGCATCGATGAAAAAAGATCTTCTGTGATCCGTTGCGTAGAACAAACGAATTAAATTGCGCAACAAAGATGTGGAGGATCGAACACGCACCGGTCGCTTAAGACCCTCTCATCACGTTGCATCGATGCACGGGATCCTGATGTATGTGGCCATCATTCGATTGAGCGAGATGTTGAACGGTTTCCTAAATGGAAAACTACCCCGTGGACGACAAAGCGGACGTAGCACACGCCCAGTATGAGGAGATAACTAAAGTATCAAGCAATTATTATGGTGATTCGTGTCCAGATGGGGATGTACAACGTACCTCTCGTCGTTGATCTCGTCCTCGCCACGCTCCAACATGAGCAGGTCTATGGGCGGAGACTGATAGAACGATAGTCTCCTGTATAGAATAATTAGTTACGAGCTCATCGGTAAGCTTTGGGGCTGCTCTCAGGGATATCTGGGAATTATCGACGAAGGGTGGTGGTGGTGAAGGGCAGACCTCAGTCCAGCCGGAAATCCTGGCGATCAAGTTGCGGCATCCAACAACACGTGGGAAGGCTACCGGGCGCCGCAACTCATGAACGGTGACGACCGCAGAAAGCCGATGCAACTCGGGTTCTTCCGATGTATCACTTACATGCCGAGGCAATGAACACACAAGGAACTCTAACGAGGATGTTGCAAGGATTAGTACTCGAGTACCGCTGTCTAATTCTAGGTGGGCTGGCTCGAGCTAAACCAAACAAGGGACCCGAGTCACCGTTCATTATACAATAGAAGCACGAAACGGGTTCCTGCTTAATTACTCGGTCGTAGTTTTAGGGAAACGTTACGAACACACCGTACCAGCGTCTAGACGAGGAGAACCTGCGATCGATCTTTCTTTTTCGCCTCACGGAGATCTTCAGTGATTGAACTTGACAACCTCACTGGAGCACTTCATCAAGGCGACAGCCACTCGGTGTTCTAAAACTATCTCGGAGGGTTTAACGCTGCCGATGAGTGACCCAAATACACCGCAAACCGGCGGAAATTCTAATTTGGTCAACCCTCTTCGCTTATATTCGTTGACTCTATATGGGCGGAGAAGATCGGATAGCAGGACGGGAAGATGGGAGACCTAGAACCTGCCAACTTGGAGAACTAGCGCTCGTAGACCTGAAATTCTCGTCGCACCAGTCTCAACCACGACGCATGGGCGCCACGCCCAGGTCAGGCCCTCTTTTACTCATGCTTCGAGGAGCTTCGAGATAGACCTCCCGCGCCCAAAGGAAGTACAGATACAACGTCCCACCAAGCTGGGTTCGGCTCACCTAACCTTTTGAATCGTTTGTGTCAAAGTCGGAAGCAGCCCTCCCAGGTGGGTGTCCAATTGCGACATAGATGAACTCCCAAAACGAAAGGTTGATCGAGACGTCTTGGGTTGATGCTAACGGTGAGGCCCGTTAACCTTCGCGGAGAGGCACAGCAGCTGAAACAGGAAGTTGGGCAGAGCGCCTTTTCTCGACAGAAAAGAAGGTCCAGGGAGTTGAGACCGAAGCTCGACAGGTCAAAAACGTGATATCAAGGTTGAAAGCTGTAGCCAGGTGGCGGCGAGACCTCGGGACGAGTGTAATCCAGTTTGAAGCATCGGCCCGTTAAACAATGAATATTGGTAAGAAAAGCTCTAAATCCGTATCACAATAGCGTGGTGTAAATTGAGCGCAACTACGGAAGAAGTTTTGCTCGCAATTCGCTCTATCCCTTTTTCGTAGTTGATCAGCTCGTCCCGATGGCTGGACTTGGTCGAGTTAGGTGGATCTTCAGGGAGCTGACCACCGGGTATGTGAGGGCCCAGAAGGATCTATGAATCAACCGCCGTCTTGAGCTGTGATAGCGGACACGATAATTTGTGTTTAGTCAGAACTGAACTGGGAGGGAACGGTGAGGGGAACTAAAAAAAACCTACTTGCAAACCGTGAATCCCTTCAATTTCCTTCTTCAATTCCTGTTGTACCAACTGATGCTGCTTCACCATCGAAAGTCCCTTGAAAGCAGAGGAAGCTATTGAAATAGCATAGAAGGTCCCGCAACCACCTGAAATGAAAAGATTCCCAAGACGTGGCCAGACATTAATAAGCGTTCGGCATTTGGTGCCCCACCCAGAGTGTAGAACGACACAGGTTAGTTAGGCTTACCCGAGACATCTTGAACGTCCAATCTACTAGGATTAAACTTATCCTGCAGCTTTTGCCGAATCAACGCTTCTCCTCTCGCTCCATCTGCCGCGCTTTGTAATGGATCGGCATCCTGCTCTGCTGCGACGACCGCGGACGCGGCGAACGTCCGTCGAGGCTGTGATGCCGAGTTCCATAAATGCGACCTTAATGCGGACGTTTGCGTTGGTGCCCGTGAAGCTGTTCGTCGGATGAGGGATTGAAGTGCGGACATTTCGGGGTTCTTTTTGAAAAGTTGGTGTGTGCGTGGAGAGAAGAGATAATGGCCGAGTTGTGATGTCAGTCGTTTCCGAAATTTCTGACACCCTTCCCTCGGTGCGTGGGAGGAACGCCACATGAGGTAAACACCGGGTTCTATGTTTTCGACAGCGAATGGCGGCGAAGGTATTTGCAAGAGGGGGAAGGTCAAACAGTATACAAAAACAGACGTTAGATGGGTATTTACGTGGTACACAAAGAGATCAGCAATAAGAATACAATGACCCCCAACTCATCAAACATCACAACAACCTCACCCCTCCACCCTCTTCGCACCAACCAAATCACCCGCCTCGCCAAACGTCCTCAACTCCTCCTCCGCATCGACCATCGTAGCTTCTTTCGCTTTTCCTTTACCGGACCCTTTACCAGCAGCTTCCTCTCGTTCGACGTTGGTCTTGACCGCCCAGTCCATGTAACCCGCATGAGTCGTCCAGACCGGTTGAGTTGGATCCGGAGCGTCGATAGTTGGTGGAGGTGCCGAGGGGAGAGAGGTTACGCGGTTGAGCAGGGTTTGGATCTCTTCGGGGACTGAATGGTGGGTTTGGTGTGAGCTGTCGAGATACCCGAACGGAAAACAAAAAGGTAATACGCACGTGACACGGTATCCTTCACGGTGGATAGGAAGCGTAGTTTCTCTAGTCGGGCTTCGGAAGTAGCTGTTCGAGCGTTCGATAATCGCACAGCGAGTAACATCCGCGCTTTTAGTCGTTTTTGCTACGAACAGTCGCGTGTCGTCAGCTTGGAAATCGGTCCCCGCCGAACATAATGGTGCACTCACCGCATCAACTTTAGCTCTCAACTCCTCGATCTCCTTATTCAAGGCATTCTCCTCTTGTTCCGTAGCCGTAAGGTCCAACCCAGTCTGATGTGGTAGGACAATCGGGACCTCTTCCGGGTTAGGCAACGCAAACACGTTCTTCAAACTCCACAACTCGAACGCATCAAAGGCCTTGTCCAAGTGACTTTGCAATAGCGTCTGGAACGCGACTAAGCCAGCGTAAGCTTCGTTCTGGTCTTCGATCGGTCTGCCGGGCAACCAGTTCGTGTCGAGGTAGGTTTCGAGTGCGCCGGTGGCTTTGGCGATCGCGTCATATCCGATATCGAGCAAGTCGTCTACGAGAAGCTGAGGTGCGAATCCTAAGATGTCGGGGAGGATCGTTTGTTGAATCGGAGATAGACCCGGCATGGCTACTTTCAACTCCCTCTAGATGAGCACGTGCGGTGGTGGTTGCAGGTCGAAAGGTTGACCAATGTTTGGCTTGTTTGGTTTGGAAAACGAACATGACGCGATTTAATGGTCTTGAGAAAAAGCGGCGACTGCGAAGAGACCGACACGCCAGGGGTTGTGCTGTGTAAGATTTGAAACCTGACTGGACCCCGAGGCCGCCGCCGGCTAATTAATCCCCCTCACCTTCGCCCTCCACCTAAGCATCGCCCGTATTGCTGGTTTTTATCTTCGGGATCGACATTCAGAAACCCGTTGATACTGCGCACGCAGCGTTCTTGTGTTATCTGGGGCAGATTTTTTAGGTGTGAGGTGTTATTGCGTTGGGTGAACGAGTGGCCCCACCAAAAGTACACGGATACGTGAGTCCCGGTATGGAGTCTAAATGAATTGCTCCTGTTTACACTCACGATATAAATATCAGTCTTCTCTATTCGTGATCGCCATCCCTCAACACTCTCAGGACGATCTCCCCAGGCGTTCTATATACAGTCGAGGGACGACGTCACTATTCTTGGAATCCATCGCAACGCTGCTATAAACGACACACACGGACCGCAAACGCCCTCTCAACCACGACCTTCTACTTCCAATACTCACTTCCAGTCAATTCTCTAATCGTCTTCAACAATCCTTGACACGCTGTACAAACGCCTCGGTCTCCCATCATAGGGCGAGGCTATCACACACTACATCATCATTCCCCACTCTACCTCCATCACCCAACCCAGCACAAAAATGCTCCTGCCAACACTCGCATTCCTCTCAACACTTCTCGCCAGTTCGCAAGCCGCGACGGGTGGCCAAGTTTGTGCATCCGTGAGTTTTCCAAACGGGTCCGCTTCCCTGAATGGACCCTCGGTGGTTCTAACTTCTCCCGACACCCAACGTTGACCACTGGCCATCCCAACCCTCCCCAACAGAATCTCTGCGTCAACGCTATTGTCGAAGGGCAAACAGTAACCTGTGAGTATCCCTTTCCCTTCGAATATGCCGGGTATACGTTTCAGGCACTTCCGGGCCATTGAGGGGAGAATTCGCGGACGTGGGATTGGCTGATGCCGCCCATGGCACATACGTGTGCCGTGATCTCATTCTTTGCCAAGTGCCAAGAAGCGGCACCTCCGTTTCGATCGTATGGCGGACCTTCCATCCGCAGCAACCATCGAAGAAACCCCTCCACCGTTTATCTTCGTTGTCGCATTTTCTGTTTATCCCCTCTTTTTTGGGTTATGGCGGAAATCACGTGCGCTGACCTCTTCGATGTCGTCATGCTGTGCAACACGCACACACACAACAGATCAACTCGTCTCGCAAATTGGATTCGAGCAGTTAGGATGGATGGCTATCGGATTTGGATCGCAGATGCCCGACACCCCCATTGTCGTTACTTGGCCCAACGATGATGGCTCCATTACGCTCTCCCAACGGCAAGCTCCTGCGCATATCATGCCCACCGTCGTCGCGAATCCGACACAAAAGGCTACTCTAGCTTGGGACAACTCTATCGTACGCTCCATTTTTAGTGCTGATTATCTCCCGGGCATCGCCGAACCCTGACCCTGCCTGACTATTTCCAGCTCGCCACGAATTCGACTGCCATCGCATTTAAGCAATCGGTTCCGACTTCATCTCTCAACGCCGTACCTCTCATTTGGGCATACTCAAGTCAACGGCCTCCTTCAAGTGCCGTCGATGCTCCTCTCGTGCAACATGACAACATGGGCACGTTCTCCATCGACCTGACACAACCCGTCAACGCCCTCCCCACCGGAACACCCGCCATCACCACCGTCATCGGAACGAGCACCCGTGTCATCTCTCCAACTCCTACCGGATCCTCATCGAATAGCGGTAATGCAAGTCCCGACGTCGTACTCACTGCATCGCAAAAGAAGATCCGGACGCACGGAATTTTGATGAGCGTTGGGTTCTTGGTGCTGCTCCCACTAGGTAGGAGGGAGAGTACAAGGGGTCTCTACGTTTGCTGATCGTTTCTCCTTTTATTTCAAGGGGTTTTCATTGCCCGGTTCTCGAGAACGATCCCTTTCCTCAAAAACAAGTGGTTCACGGCTCACTGGTTCATCCAGTTCGTCGTATCCAGCCCCATTATCTTTGCCGGATGGGCCCTCGGATATCAGTTCGCTGGGGATGTACATTTCCGAGATAATCACACTGTGAGCACTTTCGAGATTCCCTCGCCCAGGTACTACAATTCTGACCCAACCCTCTTTCCATCCTCCAGCGCGCTGGATTAGCCCTCCTCATCCTCTACCTCGTCCAACTGGCCTGGGGTACAATCATTCACTTCTTCAAGCCGGCTCGCAAACCCCTCCCACCTCTCGCCACCACCACCGCTTCCACGCCCGATGCCGATCCCGAAAAGTCCGCACCTGGCTCGCACCCCCGTCTGCCCACCGACCAATCCGTCGTCTCGCACCTCCAATCTTCGGCGTCAAGCGACGCTCACGCGACTACCACCGTCGCTCACTCTACCATGGGACTCACGAATAGAGGAAGGACCCCTATGACCGAACCTTCGGCGGGAGGAACAATGATACCCGCTATCACGGGTCGCCCACCTCAGAATTACGGACACGCGATTCTGGGTTTGGCTATTATTGGACTGGCGTTTTATAACGTTCATGAGGGGTATAGTCACGAGTGGCCAAAAGTGTTTGGAACGCCAGTTGGCAGGGTGGCGTTTTTGAGGAGTTTACGGGCTTGGTGGATTTCGTGGGTTATCGTAAGTTTCCCTTTCCGTTATCCGAACTTGAGAGAGCGAAGACCTAATCGTGGTCTGCTCTTTTATGATAGATCATCCCGTGCGTCTACCTCATTGGTCTGACGTTGTTGCCGAGGCAGTGGAAGCAGGAAACGGACGCTCGGAGGACTTTACCGCAGGGCTCGCAATAGCCTTAAAACGCTCTCGGCCGAGGTCGGAAGATCATGTTTCGCTGCTACTTGCCTAATCCTTCTCGGACTACGCTTATCCCTTGAGGACAGTTTTAATGCCGTATTATGGACGTATTTGCTTCTTTCTCCTTTCATGTACTCTCCTTGCTAGATGTTTTAAGAGAATTTAATGTAAATCTGATACGCTAGGCTTCGCCACGAATCGTGCGTACAATCAGAGGGTGCGGGTTTGTCAAACGAGCGACGTACCTTCGTGCCTACAATCGGAACACCCGAAGTGGGGAGCTTACACATTGGGAAAGGCTATGAATCGGCTTGGGCGATGCTCAAGCTCCATTTCAAGGTACCGTGTGCTTGTTGAGGTAACCCTCGAAGCGCCAAAGACGTACGCAGAAGGCGTGGCCCTATTGAACCTTGAATAAATAGATGTCCTATATTCTGCGTGGTGCTGGGTTCAGATTCGATCAAGCTAGACTGCTAGTTGATTATTTTTGACCGTTTGAGCCCTGCACTTGGCACTGAGTCTTGGAGCAGCCGTCAGTTGGAGCCCCGCTTTTGACCGACTTCTGTAACCAATTCTGGAATTATAATACCAGAATACCGTACCCCCTACTATTCGTGGGTGTAGTAATACCGTCTGAGAGTACTTCGACCTTCAAATTACTCGCTATCCCGGTCGATCCCCTTGAAGTGATACTTCGATTTCTTCATTGAGTCGGCTCCGGCATCGGATCCATAAGACAGCCCGATGAAGATTACAGGAATGAAAAAAGGAACAGAAGGGTATATAAGACCACAAAAGAGATTGCGTGAAGGGAATGGTTTGTAAACCGAATTATGGATTGCTTACTCTACCGGACTATAGCTAGTCTCCCGAGGGCAGACTAAACACGACTTATGTGGGCTAGGGTATGGCGTCGAGATTAATGCCAAGTGCGGTTAGTGCTTGCTTGCTTGCTGTCTCACGAGCTCCCTGCTTGGTGCTTGCGACTGCGGTGTGTATGCCGATGCCGCGGCCATTGGAAGAGTTCGTCACTGATGTATTTATCGCGGCCTCAATTAGAATACCTTTGTCTCGGTGATTCGGGAAGAACGGTGGGAGAGCGTACCAGTGAGCGACGATGTCCAAGTTTCATTATGACGAGGACCTTGTGGAAAAGTGGCTTCTAGGAGGGACACCATTCCTTGCTGCATCATATTGTGAAGGTGAATGAAATAGCGAGTGTTGGGGGCTTTGGGGGTGATGGGCGAGGTTGGTTCGTTTTGGCTCTCCGGTGCTGGGAGGGATGGAACAGAATTAGGCGATTGGAAGGAGTGTTCCTCTGGCAGCTCACGGATTCCCTCACCTCCTGGTACAATACTCTTTTGTTTTTTTAACTAAATTCAAGGGTAGAAACAAAGTCAGCTCGGTGGGTCCTCGAAATATGGTTGTTGCAGCCGGAAGCACTCACTCCGAATTCGACATCACGGATTGTGGGACGCATCCGAGGTTCACGAGCCCAGCATCGACGCATCAGAGCCCAAGTTGGGTCATTCTGAGGTAACGCTGGATGCTCCGCGAGCGTGGGGTGTTCTTCCCGAACAATCCGAAGAATGATTCTTACGGGTGCGTTGATTTGAAAAAAGGGAGGGCTCCCACTCATTACCTTATAAGTTACCGAACCGTAAGTCTGCTGCGCACGCCATATTGTAAAGACATACCGCTAGCATTAGTCCACCAAAGGCGTACACATCGCTTTCTAAACTCGGCTTGGCATTCGGTTCCAATAATAGCTCAGGTGCCATATATCTGTGACTGCCTTTAGCTTCGTAGCCAGTAGTCAAGCCAGTCGAAGCATCAGATTCCTGAATGACCCGACTTAAACCAAAATCGGATAATGCTGCCTCGCAAAAACCGTTCATGAGGACATTCTCCGGTTTGATGTCGCCATGGCAGATGGGAGGCGATTGAGAATGGAGAAAAGCAAGCCCACGCGCAACCTGTACTAACTAGAAGACTTGGAGTGAGCACGAAGGGAAAAAAAGGTTGGTGGGAAACCCTACCGGTTCCAGTTTTTCGGGCCGAGAGAGGTCGGGATTGTTGTTAAGATATTTCACTAAATCTCCGTTCTCACACCATTCGCTGACGAGACAAGGTTTGGGCTGGGTCCTGAACCCCAAAAAAGGTTGGACATTTGGGTGACGGAGGCGAGCCCAAACATCCGCCTCACGTTTCAGGCTCTGCATTCCCGATATAGTGATGATGGTTATTGCGAGTTTGAAGCAGATTTTGTAAGGATTACTCACCTTTTCCCTTCTCTGCTGTAAGGCGATAGCGTTAGGCAAGAATGACATTGATGTTGGCCGGATCGGCTTCAGTGTTTTGACGGCAACTTCCGTAAGAGTGCCATCGGGACTTCTCCATATGCCCCGAAAAATGTCTGCATAGCCACCGGAGAGGAGAGGAGTACCTGGCGCTACCAGGTTTCCTTGAAGTTCTCCGTCGTCCTCCTCGAATGAAGCGCCGGGTTGGATTGGCGGTTCATCGACCATCCCCAATGAACTGGGATTGCCCGCAACATCGTCTGATTCCACTCTCGTTCCTTTCTGTATCGGATTAGAAAAAGAGAGTCGTGAGTAATCATGGGGCGGTTAAAATGGTAACCGTACCTCAAGATCTTCCCCAAGTGAATATGAATCACCCTGGCCGAAGTCAAGCTCTTCCTGAATAACACTCTTTCTCGTGAAAGGATTTATGCTTGGAAAATATTCCGCCATCTCGATAACCTCAGACATTGCGGCAGAGATACACGAGGGGGAGGGGCGGGGTGCAAGGGTCCGCATCTCATTTGCACCTCGGTCACGAGTCTCGCGTCTCATTTGCACCTCGGTCTAGTCTCACGGTTCACGCCAAGACCTACCACCAACACAGCCCGACCTGCATTTCATATTATTCTCCTTCTCCCCAAAGTGGGCGCTGAGAATGAATCAAACCCGAACAGCACGGAAATCCAGCTTTATTACCGTAGTGAAGCATTGCCTGATATTCATCACTAAAGAGTTGACACGCTTGCTGATTACCTAATCTCACTGGGCTATGAAATACACATGCAACGAGTGTGATGCACGTTTCCCGGATGTTCCCAAATACCCCCTGATTTACTTTTACACCAAATTGCATAAAACTCACACTTATATTGAATGGAACAAGTACACTGATGTGAAATTACGTTCAAATATGAGTTACTTTGTCGGTGATTTTCACCTTCTCGTCCTCGCACGGTCCCGGGCTCTGCCAGAATATAGTTAAGTACGATTAGTGCTTGTTTACTTGCTTCCTCACGAGCTACCAGCATGGTGTTTCCTTTTCCAGCGTACGTGCCAATGCGGGCGCCATCGGTCACTGAGGTACATATCGCGGCCTCAGTTAGACTATCTTTACTTCGGTGATTCGGAAAGAACGGTGTGAGAGCTTACAATATATAATCGTTCTCCAAGTTTCGTGATTATGAGGACCTTCTGGATAAGTTTCATGAGTGTAGGACACCGTTCCTTGCATCCTTAAAGTGTGAAGGAGCTTGGAGTAGCGAGGGTCGGTGGCATTGGGGGCGATGGGTGGGGTTGATTCATTTGGGAATCTCGGATGCTGGGAGGGATGGAACGGATTAGGCGGTTGGAAGGAGTGTTCCGCTGGCAACCCTCACCTCCTGAGGTGATATTTAGTATTCCCTTTTGTTTTTTCAGCTAAATTCAAGAGTGTCAGCTCGGTAGGTCCTCGAAATATGGTTGTTGCAGCCGGAAGCACTAACTCCGAATTCGACATCACGGATTGTGGGACGCATCCGAGGTTCACGAGCCCAGCATCGACGCATCAGAACCCAAGTTGGGTCATTCTGGCGTAACGTTGGATGCTCCGCGGGCGTGGGGTGCTCATCCCGAACAATCCGAAGAATGATTCTTACGGGTGCGTTGATTTGAGAAAAGGGTGGGCTCTCATTACCTTATACGTAACCAAGCCCTAAGTCCGCCGCCCACGCCATATTTTAAAGACATACCGCTAGCGTTAGTCCACCAAAGACGTACACATCGGTCTCTAACCCCAGCTTGGCATTTTGTTCCAGCTATAGCTCAGGGGCCATATATCTCTGACTGCCTTTAGCTCCCCGCTAGTAGTCCAGCCAGTTGAAGCATCGGATTCCTGAATGACCCGACTTAAGCCAAAATCGGATAATGTTGCCTCGCACAAACCGTTCATGAGGATATTCTCCGGTTTGATGTCGCCATGGCAGATGGGAGGTGACTGAGCGGGAAGCAATGCAAGCCCGCGCGCGGCCTGTACTAACTAGAGGACCTAGAGTAAGCACGAAAAAAAGAGATTGGTGGAAAAACCAACCGGTTCCAGTTTTTCGGACCGAGAGAGGTTGGGATTGTTGTCAAGATAGCTCACCAAATCTCCGTTCTCACACCACTGGCTGACGAGGCAATGTTTGGGCTGGGTCCTGAACCCCAAGAAAGGTTGTATATTTGGGTGACGGAGGCGAGCCCAAACAGCGACTTCACGTTTCAGGCTCTGCATTCTAGATATCGTAGTAATGGTTATTGCGAGTGTGAGGCAGATTTTGAAAGGATTACCCACCTTTTCCCTTCTCTGCTGTGAGGCGATAGCGTCAGGCAGGAATGACATTGATGTTGGCCGGATCGGCTTCAGTGTTTTGACGGCAACTTCCGTTAGAGTACCAGCGGGACTTCTCCATATGCCCCAAACAATGTTTGCATAGCCACCGGAGAGAAGAGGAGTGCCTGGTGCTACCAGGTTTCCTTGAAGTTCTCCGTCGTCCTCCAGGAAAGAAGCGCCGGGTTGGATTGACGGTTCATTGACCATCCCGAACGAACTGGGATTCCCTGCAACAATCAACTCTCCTTTTTTCTTCGGATTAGAAGAAGAGAGTCTGAGTACTAACCGTGTGCCAGTCACCAGCTGGTCTCCGGGGAACCATGACGGCGTTTCGGATGTCCCTCAGGACCCAGAGCTTAACCCCGAATGAGGGCTGCCAAGGCGTCATTTCCGGGGGGTTGCGGCCGGTGGAGGGGTTGCTGTATAGAATTATCCAGTCCCTTCCTTGACTCTATTTCGAAAATTCGACTGTTTACTCAGCGTTAAAGCATTACCGCCGCCGGCGGGCCGCTGCGCCGCATCAACAGGAAGCCGACTGTGTGCCGAGTCTAGGTATTCTCCGGCCTGCTAGCATGGGAGACGCACCAGCTTCGTTTTAAGCTATCGTGTCGAGGTACCCTCCGAGCTCAAATATACATCCCCAGAGGGCATGATATTATCCAACCTCGTGCATATAAACAAAAGGTAATAGAGAGGTTGCGAATTAGAGCATGCTCCAAATTCGACGTGCGAACTTCACCCTTTCACGGCCGTGCTCCAAACCTTCGCCCGTTGAGACATTACGTGTTCGCCCAATTACCTCGATGTAATGGATGGCAATGAATCAGTTTCGCTTGTATACGACCTGCATGACATTTAGGATGTGAATACAGAGGGCAGATTCGAAGCAACGCCTGGATTATAAATACGGTATGCTGGTATTCGCACGTCGAATTTGGAGCATGCTCTAATTCGCAACCTCCCTAATATATGTACTTGCAACGTAGCTGGAGGAGCTACAAGGGGGTTGCTCGTCGCGATGCCTCGACGATGGATCGTAAGTGATTATGTCTTTGTTGCCCCGATCATCCCATCCCCACAAAGGGCAACCTCCACACGAAGGCATCGCCGGTCGCCGAGACCCTCCTCCTTCGCTGTCGAAGTCAGTAGACCGTGTGTGAAGCCTATAACCCCTTGGCAAGAAAGGTGACCTACTGTGCAGCTCAGTTGGACTCGTGATCGGGTTTCGATTCAAAGCAAGGTTTATAAATCAAACACACATTATTGGCGAGGAGAGCTTGTCACCACGAACGCTAGATCATCGTGGCATATACTCGGATGCATGTGTGCTAGTTTTTCTATCTATTGGATGCTCATCAGAATGATTTAGGGAGTGTAACTAGTGGTAGGGAGGTCCGGCTCTGTAAAATCACACCAACCGTGGGACGTAGATGAACGGGGTTTTGATTTTACGAGGCGAGTGGATAGGGCTTGACGAGCAACCCAATTTTGTACGTGTGCCTACAGAACACCGGCTATTAGTAGGTTATTTTTGATTGTCTGATTCCCGCACCGAGTCCTGAGAGACCGCGACAATGTTAGAGCACCGATTTTAACCTGATTACTGCAACCACTTCCCGGATTATGGTACCAAGATCCCGTACCTTCTACTCTCCAGGAATGCAGTAATACTGTCAGAGAGTATTTAGACCTTCTAATTTCTCGCCAACTCCGCGAATCCCCGAAGTGATACTCAGGTTTTTTCATTGAGAAGGCATCCAAGTTACAACACGGTCAACATTACAAGGAAAAAAAGGGAACATAATTGTATTCAAGACCGTAAGAGCTATTGAGTAAAGAGAAATGTTTGCCGCAACAGCACACCGGATCCAGGATTGCTTATTCCGGCGGAGAAATGACACCTTTAGCTATCAAGACGAGCATGGCGGCTTCGTTCTTAGCGTATATCTTTCTGCGGTGTAGTCCCATACTCATATATACATCCCCAGTCCCTTGATCTGAAGAATGCGAGCGGTCAGTTCATTATATGAGTTAAACTTCGCAATTAAAATACCCTGAATTTTCGTCATCCAGCCGGGCATCGTGTCACAACCCGTATTCCAAGTTTCGCACAGTGGGTCGGATTGGTAGGTAGTCCGACAAAACTGGTGCCACATGTTCCAGTATACTGAGCTAGGTGCTGTTGGAGGATCCATGCCAAACGCCCCAAGTTCGGCAAGTGCGAGTTTGCTTGCTGCGTTACGAGCGTTAACTTTGCTGGATCCTGCTCCTAAGTACGTTCCCTGGACCGTCCTATCGCGACCACCAAGCACTGGGGTAAGTATTATCAGCTCCATTAGAATACGGTGACTCTGGTGAGTCCGAAACACTTTGGAGGGTCTTACAGGTGATTGACGCTCTCCAAATTTTCCCATCAGAATGATAGTCGATGCGTTCTAGCTGCCCTCGCCCCTGTGGATGTTTCAGGAGCTGCGTCCAAAAATCTCGTATGTCGGTCAGTTTCGGCAAGATGGGCGTTTCGCTAGCAACTCACTGGGTGTCTGAACGCCCAGGAAAGGGCCAAGTCGTTCCTTTTGTTTCTCCAGCTAAATTAAAACCAGGGTCATCGCACTGCGTCCTAAAAAGATCGGCATCCCTAAAGCCCCTGACCTCGACCGTTACATCGCTCATTATAGGGCGCACCAGGGGTTTGCGGGCCCAGCAGTGAAGCATCAGAGACCAAAGTGGGTCATCTTGATCTAAGGTTGGATGCTCCGCAGGCCTGGGGTGTTCTTCCTTGACTATGCGATATATGATTCTTGCGGATGCGTCGATTTTGGAAAAGGGAGGGCCCCCACTCATCACCTTATACGTAACCAAACCCTAAATCTGCTGCCCAACGCCACAGTTAAAGACATACCGCTAGCGTTAGTCCTCCAAAGGCGTACACATCAGTTTCTAACCCCAGTTTGGCATTTGTCTCTAACAATAGCTCAGGGGCCATATATCTCTGAGTGCCTTGAGCTCCGTCGCTAGTAGTCAAGCCAGTCGAAGCATCAGATTCCCGAATGACCCGACTTAAACCAAAATCGGATAATGCTGCCTTGCAAACACCGTTCATGAGGACATTCTCCGGTTTGATGTCACCATGACAGATAGGAGGTGACTGAGAGTGAAGAAAGGCAAGCCCACACGCAGCTTGGACTAACTAGAAGACTTGGAGTGAGCACGAAAAAAAAGGGTTGGTGGAAAAACCCACCGGTTCCAGTTTTTCGGGCCGAGAGAGGTTGGGATTGTTGGTAAGATAGTTCGCCAAATTTCCGTTCTCACACCATTGGCTGATGAGACAAGGGTCGGGCTGGGTCCTGAACCCCAAGAGAGGTTGGATATTTGGGTGACGGAGGCGGGACCAAACAGCGACTTCACGTTTCAGCCTCTGCATCCCAGATATAGTAGCGAGGGTTATGGTGAGTTTGAGACAAATTATGTAAGGATTATTCACCTTTTCCCTTCTCTGCTGAGCGGCGATAGCGTTAGGCAGGGATGAAATTGATGTTGGCCGGATCGGCTTCAGTGTTTTGACGGCAACTTCCGTTAGAGTGCCATCTGGACTTCTCCATATGCCTCGAAAAATGTTTGCGTATCCACCGGAGAGGAGAGGAGTACCTGGTGCTACCAGGTTTCCTTGAAGTTCTCCGTCGTCCTCCTCGAATGAAGCGCCGGATTGGATTGAGGGTTCATCGACCATCCCCAACGGACTGGGATTCCCTGTAACATCGTCTGATCCAACTCTCTTTTGTTCCTGTATCGGATTAGAAAAAGAGAGTCGTGAGTATTAATCGTGTGCCAGTCACCTGGAAGCAAGTCTCCGGCGGTTAAAGATGGTGACCGGACCTCAAAATCTTCCGCAAGGGAATATAAATCATCCTGGCCGAAATCGAGCCCTCCCTGAATAGCGGCGTTTCTGTTGAAAGGATTCATGCTTGGAGATGATTCCACCATCTCGATAACCTCAGACACAGCGGGATACACGACGGGGAGGGGCAAGGTGCAAGAGTCCGCATCTCGTTTGCACCTGGGCTGGTCTCACGGTTCACGCCAAGACTCATGCCACGAACATAGCCAGACCTGCGTTTCATGTCATTCTCCTTTTCCCCAATGCGGCTACTGAAAATGAAGCAAGCTTGAGCAGCACGGAAATTTCTAGGCCAATGCTTTCTGGCTTCAAAGCTTCGCCCATATGCCGTGGTAAGTATCACGTGGGTTGTGGAGGGACGCAAACTTGCGGGGTCTAAAATCGGAGCTCACCTCCAGTGATCTGTGAGTATTCTCTCATTTCGAATCCCGTTCATAAATCTCGGGAATTTCTAAGCAACTGGGAGAAGACTTGGCGGACGTGGGATTGTAATTGTCCGGCATTACTAGGCGGGTGCCCATAGCGAGGCCTGGCACACTCGTGCGCCCTGATCTCAATCTTTGCCAAGTGCCAAGAAGCAGCACCGTCATTCGACTGTGTGGCCGTTCCCATCCATTCTTAGCGAGAGAACCTCCATAGTTATCGCACGTTCTGTTTATTCCTCTTTTTGCGCGCCGCCACAAGTCACGTGTGCTGACCTGTTCAATGTCGTCATACTATGCAACAACAACAACACCACCACCAAATCAACTGCTCTCGCAACTTGGATTGGAAGCAATTGGGATGAACGGCTATCGGATTTCGATCGCAGATGCCCGACACTCCCATAATCGTCACCTGGCCCAACGACGATGGTTCCATTACGCTCTCCCAATGGCAGGCCCCTGCGCATATAATGCCGACCGTCGTCGCAAACCCGGCACAAAAGGCTACTCCAGCTTGGGACAACTCTATCGTACGCTTCATTTTTAGTGCTAATTATCTCTCGGGCATCGCCGAACCCTGACCCTGCCTGACTATTTCCAGCTTGCCACGAATTCGACTGCCATGGCATTTAAGCAGTCGGTTCCGACTTCATCTCTCAACGCCGTACCTCTGATCTGGGCATACTCGAGTCAACCACCCCCCAAGCGCCGTTGATGCTCCTCTCGTGCAACATAACAACATGGGCACGTTCTCCATCGACCTTACACAACCCGTCAACGCCCTCCCCACCGGAACACCTGCCATCACCACCATCATCGGAACGAGCACCCGGGCCATCTCTCCAACTCCTACCGGATCTTCGTCGAATAGCGGAAACGCAAGTCCCGACGTCGTACTCACGGCATCGCCAAAGAAGATTCGGACGCACGGGATTTTAATGAGCGTTGGGTTCTTGGTGTTGCTCCCGCTAGGTAGGACTGAGAGCCTAAGACGCCTCTAAGGCTTGCTGATCGTCTCTTATTTTACTCCTAGGGGTTTTCATCGTCCGGTTCTCGAGAACAATCCCTTTCCTCAAAGACAAGTGGTTCATGGCTCACTGGTTCATCCAATTCATTGTATCCGGCCCCATTATCATCGCTGGATGGGCCTTCGGATATCAGTTCGCTGGGGATGTACATTTCCAAGATAATGACACTGTTAGTTCCTTCGCGATTCTCCCAACTGCGGTTTCTAAACCAACTCTCTTTTCGTCTACCAGCGCGCTGGACTAGCCCTCCTCATCCTCTACCTCGTCCAAATGGCTTGGGGCACCATCATCCACTTCTTCAAACCCGCTCGCAAACCACTCCCACCTCTCACCACCACCGGCGCTACCACGCCAGATGCCGATCTCGAAAAGTCCGCGCCCGGCTCGCACCCCCGTCTGCCCACCGACCAATCCGTCGTCTCGCACCTTCAATCTTCGGCGTCAAGCGACGCTCACGCGACTACCACCGTCGCTCACTCTACCATGGGACTCACGAACAGAGGAAGGACCGCTATGACCGAACCTTCGGCAGGCGGTACGATGGTATACCCGCTATCACGGGTCGCCCACCTCAGAATTACGGACATGCGATTTTGGGTTTGGCTATTATTGGGTTAGCGTTTTATAACGTTCATGAGGGGTATAGCCACGAGTGGCCGGAAGTGTTTGGAACGCCAGTTGGCAGGGTGGCGTTTTAGAGGAGTTTACGGGCGTGGTGGATTTCGTGGGTTGTCGTACGTTTCTCTTTCCTTCGCTCGATTTAGAAAGGTCGGAGAACTCAAATCGGTCCGCGCTTCTGTAACAGATCATCCCTTGCATCTACTTCATTGGTCTTACGCTGCTACCGAGGCAGTGGAAGCAGGAAACGGATGCTAGGAGGTCTGACTGTTCGCAAAGGCCTTAAAATGCCTCCGGCATAGGTCGGAGGATCATGTTTCCCTCACTTAGTCTCGGACTATGCTTATTCCTCGAGGATGCTTTAATCCCGCATAATGGACGTATTCGCTTCTTTCTCGCTTCGGGTTTTATCCCTTATGCCTAGCTTTGCATTAGGAATCTTAACGTAACCCTTTGCTTACAATAGTGTGCTGTGTATCGCTTCTAGACAAAGTTACAACCTCAACTATTCTACTCCGACCAATCTTCTGTTCGGCGGCTCTGGCAGACAGGCAACCGTACACTTTAAAACAAACCGAACTTTAGCTACATAGGCCGTATGATCGAATGAGCGGAGCGCCATCAATTTGAATCCACCTCGATGCTCCCTTCAGTATATGGCGGCGGTAAGTTCGAGCTCCCTCTGGATGGCCGATTGCAGCTGGACGGCGGGGTAAACATCGGGTCAGCATGCCTAAAACTGAATAACCACCAATTACTCTCACATTTTGAATTACTTCATTCGCAGAGGGTCTGTCCACCGGTTCGGGCTCCCAGCATTGACTCAGCAATTCCCAAAGTGGGTCGTTAGCTGGCAACTCCGGATGATATATGGGGTCGCACTTTCGACCCATGCAGACCCTGATAAAGACGACGGACGCGGTTTTTTCCTGCCAGAATGGTACTTTCCCAGAGAGGGTCTGGGGAAAGGAAGCGAACGGCAAGGCGAATGAGGCTGAGTTCAGTTCAAGTTATATAAGCCACTTACAACCAAAATCACTCCAGCCATCGCGTATACGTCACTTGCTGGGGTGGGGGGGCTCTCGCCCAAAATGAGCTCACGCGCTTGGTAGACCGCGGTTCCAGCCCCGGCTCCAGCAGTCGTACCGGTGGGAAGGCCTAGGTCGACTAGGACGCGGGAGGTCCCGAAATCGCACAAAGCAGCGGTAAGGTCGTCAAGAATAAGGATATTCTCAGGTTTAAGGCCCCCGTGGGCAATCGATGGGTCAAGGCCGTGTAGATACGCAAGTCCGGTACTAGCACCTTGCAGCTGTAACCATATATGCATATTTGGAGAGAGGGGTTCGGAGTACTTGGTTAAATGCGCCCACTATGAGTCCCACGCGTGACGCGAGGCCCAAGCCCACCCGGGACTTTCGCGTCAATCCCGTGGTCCCTCGGCTCCATGGGTAAATCAGGCCCTGGGGTTTTGGAGGTCAGTCGAAATCAGTGCATTGTTGTACCAGGCTCTGCCTGGGACAACTTCAACCTGGGACAAAATCCGGCACGCAAGGTAGGAAAGAATCAAGTATATATATGCATAAAAACTAATATGGTAATGAACTACTCCTCGGTATATGACGCATGATCAACGGTTCCCTGTCTTTTTACGAATACCCACTTTCCTCGGTCCATGATCCTGCCAACCAATGCTCGAATCGCCGTTCCGTCGATGACTTCGCGACCACGGAAGGTGGTGTATTCACTGAACCCAAAACGGTCTTGGGTAGTATTGCAGCAGTTAACGTCCAGGAAAATGACCGGAGTTGGCTCAGTAATCCCCAATGCGGCTGACGGTTGAAGAACACAGACAAAAGCCCTTTCCAGCTGGCCGAAGAAGGTACGCGGCGAGAGGACGGGATCTTCGTTACGACGATGAGCAAGTTCATCAATAAGTAACTCGTACTGAATGAAGGAAGCGTCCCGTTGATTTTCTTGTCGCCGACTGTACCCTTCACTGGTATAGACTGTGTCGGCATCGCGGATTTGGACCTTGCCAAATTGAGTAATTGACGTAGGGAGAGCAGCCTTTGCATCCTGCAAAGACAGACTGTGCTGGGTTCGGATATAGATGGCGATGCGGCGACGTAAGTCTTCAAGGTTATCGGCCTCGAAAGATAGGACCCGCCGAGGGTGTAAAAGGGTAATTTCGGGATAGGAGTCGAGATCTTCGTGTGTTGGTAAGGGGCCCGAATCATACATTGCTGTATATGGTGGTAGCTCTTCTTCAAGTCCGTAGATGTGGCGGATGGCGTGCAAAGTTTGGATTTCATGGATTCGGCGGTTGAGCGATGCATAGGGATGTTTGCGTGAACTAACGGCTCGTGCGAGACGCCCGCAGAACCGTTCCATCACCCAACACCAATATGCCCAGAGCGGCCCTGACTGCTCCATAATATCCACGATATGAAGCCATGCATGGACCGTAATCAGACAGGCCATGAGGCGGTCTGGACGTCCTTGATAGAAGATCCTGAACAATACATACACAAAGATGAGCGGCAAGAACGACGGAAGGTGAACACATAAACCTACTCTTCATAATCTGTATACCACTTCTTGATATCTTCCCGGAGTTGATCACGTTCTGCTTGAGTAATCTTGAACCGAATGGTGCGTTCGATGATGGAGATAAAGAGCATCCAATGGGTATAGTATTTCGGTCGAGCAAAGCGATTTCGGAGAAGGATAGGAGCATAGAGAGTGCACCAAACAACGTACGATTCGCATGTAAAATACGTCCGCTCCTTTGAGACATCGAGAATCCGACGTCCAAACACAGAAGGTATGGTGGCGCTGGCATCAACGGTCGCTTGACCAATCTCCTTCCAAATCGCAGGTGCAATGATATATGACTCTCGACCGGCATCCAACCCTTTGAACTCACCACATATGTGGTCGACATAGTTGCTACATGTGTTCTCCAGCATGTGCATGAAGTCGAAGGGGGAAGAGAAGGGGAGAGTGGTACCAGGGACTTTGCTCATGATCGGCGTGCCGTTGATGCCATAGCGCTTGGAGAGTTCTTTCCGGTGATCAACAGTGGGAGCGAGATCAACTTTACGGGCTTGAGAGAGATATTGCTGAGGTGTTCGGAGGGGAAGGTTGTCGACTGTGTATCGGGATGGTGGGTAGCCGGCTGGCCGTTGGAGGGGAAGGTAGTGGGATAGGTTGGACGTGCCCAGAATGCGAATTCCGCGGATGGGGCAGAAGTGGCAGGGGACTTTGGCGCCGGGATGTTTGCCGCCTGTATGAGCCGATGCGGCTCCTGGCATATCTGCGCAATTCCACGGAGCGAATATGCGGAGGTCAAAAAGCTCGTCGGCATATGCATCGTATGTTGATACACCCAACGCTGCCTTGTTGAACTCCTCGACCATAACGTAGGTAAAACTGTCGTGGTCTTTCGGTTTTCGTGGTCCAGGTATGAGGCCGGCGCAGATGACGTTCGAGAGTTTGAATCGACAGTCGGGGGAAAGGTTGTTGTTAAGAAAAACGAGGGGCCATGCGGTGTGCTTGCCACGTTTGAAGAGTTGAAAGCCGTCGGTAAGGCTTGTGAGAAGCACATCCCTTGGATCCTCAAAGTACTTGACTGGAAGCTCGTGACCATCTACAACAACGTACTTGTCACGGAGCGTACGATAGAGGTGAGAATCGTAGATGTCCTCGATCGGATTACTGAGCTTGTGGGTATTTCGGTCTTGATTGTTGTGCCGGTATCTCATCTTCCTCGCAGAATTTGGGCCCGCATATAATGCTCGGATTTGAGGAATGATGGGGACATAGTGGAACTGGTTTGCCGGTTTGCCATTGGGAAGGTATCGGGGGGCATGACAGTAGTCGCAAGACTCATTGTCGGTGTATGGCCCAGCAAAACACATGCACGATTTGATGCAACAGTCGTAGAGCACTGGTTCGAGTCCAGACAAGGCATGCATATGACGACGGAGGACTTTGAGGGATGGAATATCCAGTCCCTTAAAGGTGTGGCGGAGCTTGAGATATGCGTTTGCGCCGAGGTTGGTCTCCAAAAGAAACTTGAAGGCTTTTAAAGCTGTGCCTTCCGGGGACTCTAGATCGATTCCAGTTCTTAGGCCTATTATAGGTTCGTAAGTCACCCTTGCATTGATGCTGTACGAAAGAAATACTTACGAGATCGAGCAATTTCCAGCTCCCAATATGCACCCCGCCACGGCTCGTGGTCCACCCAAGATGGCATCAGATCCTCATCAAAGTCATCGGCATGGTCCTCCTCATCACTGCAAGAGCGGAACGATGTGTCATCGGATCCTTCTAGATCACCATCTTCTTCTCCACTAGGTGGCTCCCAGTCTTCACTATATTCTCCGGCCAAATCTGGATCTTCGCCGTCACTCCCCCTATCCTCCGCATTGCTATCTCCCCCTTGCACGTTATCTTCTACTCGAGCTCCGTCGACTCCTTCCTGCCCTCCAGCTTCCCACATGTCTTCCAGGCTACTGTCAGCGTTGTCATCCGGACTGGGTGGGTGATTGAGCCAAGGGAATTCGTCCATCAGCAAAAAGCCTTTTGGGATATATTTCTTAGGAAAACTATATAGTACACATATGCTATATATTGGGCCACCAGTATATATTAGAGCATAGCATATAATTGCAAGGTATATTATTGTATATCGCTTTATAGCACTTTATAGCAAATAATATCTGCATAGCGTAATAGCATTTTATATCAGGATATTCACATTGCCTTGCTGAATTATTAGGGCACTGTAAACAATAGCTAAGTCTAATAGAAGTGTACTGACATAATTTTCATAGAAGAATAGGCTTTAGTATAGTTTGTGCCAGTTTCCCCACCAAAAAAGTTAAAGTTGAAGTATAATTCCTTGTTTCTCCTCTCATTCATTTATATTTTCTCTCCAATAAGTTGTGTATTATGCCTAAAGACTTGTAGATCTATCCC
>WSUB01000191.1:0-18255 GCA_019633425.1 Tulasnella sp. 424
CACCACCAAAAAGAACTTCAGTGCGTAGACACGACAGAAAGTAGTCAACAACAGCAGCGGAAACAGTATCTTTGTCACGCTTCGCAACAAGAAGCCCGACAGAGACCCTCCAAGAATCAATTTGTTTAAAGGGAACGCGACGAGCGCGGACTAGTAAGTGATCGCGAGACAAGTTTAACAAAGAAGCTAACATCCTTAAGGTCTCAGGCCGTCAACGGCGACCAGGAGGGAAATTGGAAAGGAAACTGGCGCAAAACGATCCGTGAGATAAAGGAAAATCAACGGGCAAATTATATAAGAAAAAAAAAAGATCACCCAAAGATAGGGAATTACAAAGCACCCTCCGCAGTAAAACACGGGGCTAAGGGGTGGGAAATCATGCGACGAAACACGGAACACGCATTCGACCTCAATAAAACCCTCTCCTACTACGTAGAATCGGGGATGATCGTCGATACATCGAGCATGTAAATGCAGGAGCACGGTGGGATTTTGTGGGCAGAACCTGTCGCTTGTGCTTTGCAATACGCTACGACACGTGATAAAAGATCGGAACCCCATGTAACATCGACCAGCCTCCACGATTTTAAGCTAAGGACTCGAAGTGAAGGGTCTTGCGGATGCAACATTGTCAGCTAGCTATAACGGGGCGTTCTATTCAGATGGACCGACCAATGACCGAACTGAATCGTAGACCGCCGAAAACGCCTTATAGTCTGGGGTGAGGTACATTTCATTCACCCCAGCACCTGCTGAGCCCTCGAGTTCACAAAAACCTGTTTAATTACCGCATGAGTATAATGGCAGTTGTGAGCTGAAACGCCGCGGCGATCGCTAACCCCCAGCCTTCAGTGGCCAACGTGCTACCAGCTTGTTCTCATTTACCAGTGACCACAGGTCAACTTGACTGTCATTCGACCACCCAACCTTCTGACCCACTGATCTTCCTTGAATCTTAAATATCGCAGCATAGCTAGGAGGCCAAAATTGTTCCGGTGAAGACCCAAGGCCGAGGAGTAAAGAAACTTACTGACTGGATCCCCTCTCCAAGTCCCAATTGGTCTCGTGAGCCCGTACTATTAAGTAGTCATTGGTCGTGCCCTATAGTAGAACTGGTCAGAACTAGATGGCTATCACAAAGATTTTCAGCGCCGACCTGGTACTTGATAGTCCGAGCCGATGCGTCGAAATCAAAGATGGCAGCTGCACTCTGGTTGGGAGTGGTAATGCACCAGTTGGTATCATGGAACGTGCTCGCAATGTATCCTCGGATATTACGATACTCCGATTCGACGCGAATTCGGCCGGTCCTGATGGGCGGGGGGGCAGCAGCAATTACGTTCGGAACCGAGCTGAGTAGAGGAACTAATTATCAGCATTCCAGTGAAGATGATTCGCAATCCGAGTGGCACCTTGGAGTAATCGGAGCCGATGTGGGTACCATTGATGACGGAAACTCAGCCTCCGCGTACTTGTCCAGGATAGCGACTTTAAGTAGGTCCCAGTCATTCTGCGTTTCTTTGTCCAGCTTTTCATACCAGCGAAGCGCCTTCTTTGCAAAGCAAATGGAAACATATTCTGCTATCCAGACGTTGTCCTTGTGCTTTCCCTTCGAGTACGCTCGCTTCTTGACAGCGAAGATAAAATCTTCGGCTTCCTCTGCGCTTCCACCGGTAAAAATGAGATCCCCTTCTGTACGTGATGTTAAAGATGTGAATTTATAAGTGAAGCAGAGTGCGACTTGCCGTCCGCTGACATTACGAGGATGGTGGTGACGGATCGATGAGATATGCTCTCGGAGATAAAATCGGAGTTCCGTTCCTGCTGTCCCGTCTCAAGATTGAATGAGGATGGACTTGTTCGGTGCCCAGAGAGCTCAAGAAGCCTTCCAGAAATTATTATAGCATGAAGATCCACGGCTCGTACAAATGTTACGTCTCCGCTTTCATACAGTCATCCGACATGAAATATTTAGGGAACCTTTTCGAGGGAAGGTGCCCGGTGACTCCACCCAAGATCACCAGCTCACGGTGCGCTTCCGACGTAATTTCAAGATTACTGACGCAAAGTAGGATGATCCAATGATTGCTGTCTGGGCGCAGTTGTGAAGCGAGCAACAGATGTTGCGTTTCACTCCAGGTACTTCAGTAAAAATTCCTGAAATCAAGGGATGCACATACGCTGGGGATTTTGCAAGCGACGGTATCACAAACTCCACTGAAGCACTGAAGGTTGAGAAGGAAGCATTTCCGAAGTACTTGCCGTCGCCGCCGGTATACCACCCGTGCGAAAAGGGGAGAAGTTGCGAAATATCCCCACTCTATTACGGGATATTACCCAATGCTTATGCCGAAGGACACATATCATGACACCTTCTCAAGATACAAATCAATGGAACGTTCTTTGAAAGTAGCTAACACTGCCTGATCTGTTTCCTGATACCCCAGAGGGCAAGCCTGAAGACATCGCAAGCGGCTGTCTTACTTTGAATCACGCAGATATGGTATTTAGAGCCTAGGGAAGTGGCTGGAAGTATAGCGTCTGATCAAATGAAATCAATCAGGAGTCTTATCGATAAATGCCCAGAAATGTGAGGCATCCGGCTTACGATTTTTATGTGTGTGCTTGCACCATATTCTGTTGCGAATGCCGAGCAGTCGGGTACAAGGTAGATGCGTTTATCCGCGGTCCAGGCAGCTGTTTCGAGATACCAAGACCCTGGAAGCAGCCGCAGTTCAAGGTAAGTCTATGATTTTGAGGGGCTAGAGTAGCTACCTCCATCAACTGTTGGCCAAGTCGCGATAAGCAGATTGTCTACGCCTATTGACCAAAGATCACACTGGATCAAATCCGACCATCCGGGAACGCCTGCTTCGCCCTTCTATAAGCCGGAATAGCTAAAGCACGCAGTTATCGTCCCATGAAGAGAATAAAAGGTAAAGTAGACCCACTGTGTCGACCCAACGCCAAGTTTCCAGTTCCGTTGGTGGGCTCTCACTGCGAGAAAGCTTTGACCATCCTTTCAAAAATAGTGTTTCACTTCGGTTAGGTATGAAATACTACGTTATGCTTACTTGGAATTTGATTGTTCGATCGGAAATGTTCACTTCAAATGTGGCAGCCCCCTCCATAGTCCTTGTTATGGTACACCATTCATTGTGCGCGCACCTGACCCCAATATATCCTTGAAGAGATGAGCTCTCCGATTCAACGGAAATTCTTCCCTTTAATATTGAAGAGGTTTTTGGTGGTGTAACCGCAGGGCTGCTGCGGACCGTCATGGTGGACCACGGCAGCGTACGTAGCCCACGAATATGCTCAGGATACTTAAAGTGTACATAAAGTGAAAGAAACTCACCTCAGGGCAGCCAGCGGAGCTGTAGGTATTGTAGATATGGTAGAGGTTGCATCTTGATACTCCGTTAAAATCGCGCGCTTGAGTAGCCTCCAGTCGTTCTGGGTATCTTCGTCTAGCTCTTCATACCAGCGAAGGGCAGCTTTCGCGAAGCATATGGAGACGAACTCGGCGATCCAAGCATTATCCCTTTGCTTGCCTTCTGCATATGCTCGTTCTTTGATCGCAAAGATGAAATCTTCCGCCTCCTCGGCGCTTTCCCCATGAAAGATGGGTCTTCCTGAGGCTGATCATTTGGTCGCAACGGCTATTAGGAACCACTCTGCGGAGTATTAAGATCTCATGCCCTGACCTGAAGAGCTGAAAGACATGCGACGAGTCGTACAACGTGAGAGGTGGCTGAGATGGACGGATCGTTCGCCGCTCGCTTCTCACAGGGAGCTGAGGTATCCCCTTTTGGCAATTTTCGGCCCTCCTGAAGACTCTACCAACGACTAGCATGGAATTAGTGCATAATTACATGTGGATATATGTCCAGGTTTTAGATCAGAGTGTATTTGAATCTCAGATGGAGACCAAATATCCCCTCCTGAATGAGTCGATTCCACGTGCAAAGGCTTGGGCAGGCTTAAGACTTCTCCTAAGCCAGACTCAGCAAAGTCAGCTTCCTAGATTATTTCCCATCGGAGGACCTAACGTGAATTGTAACCGATCGGTAAGACGCATCGCCTAGAGAGTCCACCGGAATTACACCTACCGCGTGCTTGTAGAACTCCTCCTCCGACCCTTTAGCGAAGGCCGCGGCATCGATAGCCATATATAATCGTCGATCAACAGAGTATATCACAGGTTGTAAGGTCCATTGTCCTGCAAGAGATTTCGTAAGAAAGTTTAAGGTTTGTAGGTTTAAATAGTAGTTACCTCCTTCATCGGTTGGCCAATATGCCACGAGTTGACCGTCATCAGTAATGGACCACAGGTTATGAAGTCTAGGACCCGACCACTGATACATCGTGGAGCCTATCGCCTTTGATCCCTTGAACAACGCGCAGTAACTAATACCATAGAGATGTGAATCAGCGTAGTGTTCAATTCATCCAGGTCCTTACTCACGTCCGAGATCCGGTTGCTAAATTCATATTTTTATAATAGCTCTGGATAGCTAGAGCCTCCCCATCTCTCTAGAGGGCAAAGTATTAGATGCTCGACTAGTGATGAGCGAAGTCAGGGTGCCTCTATACCTGAAATTTGATTGTCTTCGGCGTGGCAAGGAATTCAAAGACAGCTGCTTCGCCCCTAGTGGGAACGGTAGTGCACCACTCATCATTTATGAGAGCGTTTCCTATGTATCCTCTATCATGAGAAGAGGATTCGACGCGGATATACCCTCTCTTGGTGTTTGAAACGGTTGGTGGAGGGGCGGCAGGCACGGGGGTTGGGGGTATACTGGCCTCGGATCTATCATTTGATCTTACGTCAGCCAGAGAAAATGAACTGATGCGTGGATACTAAAACCTATGAGAAACGGAAGTGGCCGTGGACGATGGTTGAACGTGGTTGTATTTCGCAAGGATTGCCTGCCTTAGCAGTTTCCAGTCGCTCTGAGTTTCCTCGTTAAGTTCTTCGTACCAACGCAGGGCCTTTTTTGCAAAGCAAATAGAAGCAAAATCTGCGATCCAAGCGTTGTCTTTTTGCTTTCCTTCCGCATACGCGCGTTCCTTGATGGCAAATATAAAGTCTTCAGCCTCTTCAGCGCTCTCACCGTAGAAAAGGATCTTTCCGGAACCTACGGCATCGAAAAATGAGTCTGGTTTAGCTTGAAGACTTGCATCAGTAAGATCCTAATGTACCTGAAGCTGCCATATTGACCCGAGTTGAGGTTTAGGTGGTGGAAGCAAAATAGATGGAGGTATACTCGGCGATATCGGGAATGAAGACATTAACCCCATATGGTCATCAATGGCCCTCCACCGCTTCCTTCAAATCGTGAATGAAGGCAGTGCTAAACTAACGCGGACCTTGATTGCATATCTCAGCAAAAACATTACCAGGCCATCGGGAGCAGGGCTTACGGCGCTCAGCCTGGAGAAAAACGTATATCGCACTAAGGGACCTCACTCTTGGTGAAGGCAGCCCTGAGGGTATTAGAGATTATGATTACTGAGGTTCCTTGATAAAACTTCTACGGGGATGAGTTTGTTCGGTACTAGAGAGTTCAAGACCCCTTGGCGCTGGTCGTTTGTTCTAACGTAGCTTACGGTGTTCTCATTCCAACGCTGCCAATGAAAAGGCACCTTGTGTGGCGAGCCAGCGCCAGGACGTTTTAGACCCGAGAGACCAGGCCTTTGTGGGATACGGCAATTAGGTTAAGCGAGGCTGTTCGGGAACGCTGGCTCCTGGGAGCTTGGGAACTTAGACTTAGCTTCAATTACGAGCCCTCCATACTGCCGTACTATCAATGCTCCAAGCAGAATGGTCGTTCGGATAAAGGGGTGCGCACCGTCGCTAAGATCGTGGGATGATTGAAATTTGGTTGTTCGAATGTCCTGAGTTTCTTTGCGTGGCAGCTGACGTCAAAGAACGCTTTCCAAACATCATCCAACTTGGAGCGACCTCATTATTCATAGGCAGTGTAGTGAGCTGACTGTTTGGTCAGGTATCGTCCACGCATTGAACATGTGAAAGTACCCTCGACGTTTGAATCGACTACATGAAAGCGTCAGGTGTGATGACTAGATGTATCGTGAATGCGTGGTGGGGAGGGGCAAGGTTAAGGTAAAGGCTGGAAACATAGGGTCTTGGACCCGTAAACAGGGATGTCAGTACCGTCTCAAGATTGAATGGGGTCTGATAATGTGAACTAACAATCTTTTTGTGCGTGGCCGGATTATACGTCTTCGTGAAAACAGCGCAATCTGGCACAAGGTAGATACGTTGATCCGCGGTCCACCCCGCAACTTCGAGAGGCCATATACCTAAGCAACGTATAAGTAAAACGTCACCACAAGGCCAAATCCATGACATTTTACCTCCATCTGTCTGTGTCCACGCAGCGATGAGCTGGTTGTTTGGCCCCAACATCCAGACATCAAACTGAGCTAGGTCAGACCATCCAGGCAGGTCCGGTGGACCCTTAAATAAGCCAGCAAAACTGAGGACAAACACGTGGCAAATCAATAGTCAGTCACCTCCTATATATCTCGAACACCTACTCTGTGGATCCAGCTGCAAGCTTCCAACTTCTCTGAAAGACTCTGACGCACGTATTGGTTTCACTGTCCTTTCGGGAAAGTCACATCAATGTACAAGCTATCCCCATGTAAAACTTTACTGACTTGGAATCTGAGGGTGCGGGCTGGCACGTTGAGCTCAAAGAGGGCAGCATCATCGAGGTTCCTGGACACAGCACACCAATCGCTATGCCGACACTTCTTCCCGATGTATCCCTTAAACTCTGGACTCTCAGAGTCAACAGCGACTCGCCCCATCATCACTGAGGGTGCGCCGCTGGAGGGAGGAGCTGCCGGAGTCGTCCCGAGCGATGGACTGATGGCCGGACGGACGATTATCAGGTATATGATAATGATTCTGAGGGAGCAAAAGCTTACATCCGGGTTGCAAGTGGGGCCGTGGGTACTTTCGGAGATGCGGGCTCCATATCCTTGTAATGAGCCAAAATAGCACGTCGGAGGAGCCTCCAGTCGTTTTGCGTATCTTCATCTAGCTCTTCGTACCAACGTAGTGCACCTTTTGCAAAGCAAATCGATGCATACTCGGCAGTCCATGCATGTTCCTTTTGCTTTCCCTCCTGATATGCTCGTTCTTTGATAGCGAAGACGAAATTTTCAGCCTCCTCGGAACTTTCACCATAAAATATTGGTCGTTCTGGCGCTAGATATCCACCACCAACGAGATTAAATATGGTAACCTAATATTAGCGAGAGACGATGCAAATCTGACCTGAAGAAGACATGCTAGAGGTTGGTGGAAGAGAGGAGGTTGTGTATGGCATTCCACTAAACACGTGGCGCTCGCAAGGTGCCTCCCGTTTTGGACATTTTCGGCCCTCCGTCCCTGACTTTGGTCGCAGAGCAGGGATTTATTCTCAGTCATAATGTAGACCATAACCTGCTGCGAGGAGCCGGAATTGGCGGCCACTAGTAGTATTTTAATGTGCAATGTGCATGAAATGCGGTCGGAACCCGAGCAAGCAACAGATCTGCATAAGTGGTCTTGGCGCTCGTAGCGTTGAAACCAAAATCCTACGAAATCTAAATCCTGGAATCATCTATCTAGACCTTATGCCACAGGGTCAAAATAGAGGGTCTTGCGAGGGAAGATTGTCAACAACGCACATCTAAAAGTTCAGGTATCGATTTACTGACCACTGCGGGGTACGGGCCGGACCCGTAGCACGTTGAAAACCCTTTATAATCTGCAGTTAAGTAAATTCGCTTATCCGACCTTAATGCTGAGGCGTGGAGCTCCCAGAATCCTGTACGGCCAACGCATGAGTGTAGTCCCCAAATACGGGCTTCAACATGCCGTATAATGCACCTCCAGTGGCTAGCTGCCAGCGCGCTTCCAGCTTTCCTTCGTTAGCTGCTGACCATAGGTCCACCTTATTATTCGACCACCCCACTGACATGGCGTCTTCTGGGCGACCTTTACTCTTCCTTACTGTGCAAAAGCTGAGAAGCTGCGATTACCAGGATGGAACGCGAGACGATAGAGAAAGGGGACTCACTGATTGGAGCCTGCTCGTAAGTCCAACGGGTTCTGGTGCGCCTGTACCATCAAGTACTCGTCGGCGGTACCCTTCGTAACACAGGTTCGTGAGAGACAGACAGAGCGAGAGCCATCATGACCTGCCTGAAATTTGATTGTACAAGCCGAAATATCGAAATCAAAGATGGGAGCACTACCCTTGTCGGGAGATATAGTGCACCAAGTATCATTAATGAAGGTTCTCCCAATGTAGCCTCGAAGATGATCGAACTCCGAGTCAACGCGAATTCTACCTGTCTTGGTCGTAGGCGGGGCAGCCGCTGGAGCTGTCGTTAGGACTGAGCTGAGTTTCAGACCAAGATTTAGCGCCTCACATAATTGGAGACAGGCGTCGCACTCGTACCTTTGAAGAGAAGGTGCAGACGTTGGTACTACTGACGAAGGAATCGAACCCTCGTACTCATCCAGGAGGGCGCGTTTCAGTAGCCTCCAGTCATTTTGCGTGTCCTCGTCTAGCCTCTCGTACCAGCGAAGAGCTTTCTTTGCAAAGCAAATGGAGACGAACTCTGCTATCCAGGCGGGGTCCTTGTGCTTCCCCTTCGAGTACGCTCGCTTCTTGACAGCGAAGATAAAGTCTTCGGCTTCCTCGGCGCTTCCACCGGTAAAAATGAGATCCTCTTCTATATGTTACGTTAAAAAGTGTAGATCTATAAGTAAAGGATCGTTTCACTTGCCGTCTGTAGACATTTGCGAGGGTGGTGTGGCAGATCGATGGATGCGATTTGCTTTCGGAGATAGGGCCGGACTTCCGTTCAAACAAACCTTTCCGGGTAGACTCTTGTTCTGTCTTAATGAAGGATTCTATGGGAATGAATTCGTTCATTGCTCAGAGAGTTCAAGAAGCCTGTCCCGTCATTACGGCTCCACCGCTATTATACAGTCAACAGACATGAATGCATTTTGAGAACCTCTTTCGAGAGGACGACTCCACTTGAGATCACCAGCTCACGTTATTCCAACGTAGTTCAAGACAATCGACGGAATGTACCATATTCCAGCGATAATTGTCTGACCGCAGTTGTGAGGTAAGCAGCGAACATCGCGTTTCACGTTACGGGTTCAAGTACGACTTCCTGAAGTCATTGTGAGTGCAATACGCGCAAAGTCAGCGCCAAGTCACGGGATTGACATTCTTACCACTTCAACCGCATATGGGTCTCTCCGGTTGTACGCCTTCAAGTCGCTGTGTAGGCGAATAATCTTTTTTTTCTCGCTCATTGAGAGGGTAAAGGCAGTGTTACCTTTATAGAAAATGGTTATGAACGAGATATTAAGTTCGGATGCGAGATATTACCCCCCGAAACCTAATGCTTTCTTCAGAAGAGACATGACCGTTGACGGTGGACCGCTCTGCCATTTCGCTACCCAACCATCGCGGGCTTGAAGGAACTCACCTAAATTCTTGTCGTAATAACCAAGAGAACCATATCTATAATGACACGTGGGGTCAATTAAACCTATTCGGGTAAGAAATTCAAAGTGCACCAAGAGGCCCACTTACCTTTCCGCTTCCTTGGTTGGCGAACGTCCATCTTCGAACCACCCAATGGTCAAGACTATGGGCGGCTGAGTCGATGGTGGACCATTCTGACAGGAAAGGGTGGGGTAAGAGGAGTATCGTTCAGCTCGTTCATCCTTCATGTACGAGAATCTCCAAGGAAGTATCATTCCCTAATTTGACGTGCACAGTCTCTGATACGTTGGTTGTGTACGCGAACCAGTTCGATGCTGTTGGGAGTCGCGACGCATGCCCGACCTCCTTGCCCGACGCTTTAGAGATGAGGCAGATTCTTCCAGTAGCTGGATCCATCCGACCTGAATCTACCTCTTCATCTAAGGCTGCGGTGAGTTCGTTCGAGAACAGGGGTTTGGGCGTCTTAACCCCGCAAGTCGCATCACTGTATGATGGAGGCGCGATGTTACTGGTCGACGTGTCGTTCTCAAAGTTCAGTGATTCTGCGAGGGAATTGGGCGGGACGGTCCTCGAGAACCCGTTCCTCGCCTCCAGGGAAGCCTGCAGGGACAAAGCTCCATTACTACCCATACCAATGGGTATTCGCCACTCATACCTACTTCCTTGGAGAGCTTGGCTTATTTTCGCCGTACGTTCTTAGGCGTCTTGCGAAGTTTGGACTGGGATGCCAAGCGGCTTGGAATCGCGGACGGGTCACATGGACCTGATTTGCCCCAGCGACAAAAGTTGATCTGCATGTTGGCTCTCTTTCCGAGTCAGCCAGCGGCCCACTTATTTTTTGGGCCTCGCCCAAACACACCGTGTTCCTTTTCTTGCAGCTACACGCTAAATCGAAATCTCCCTCCGACCTATTTTCATGAACGATGATAGGTAAGAGATTAGCTTATGCAGAGCTGTCCTTTCATTCTGACGTGGGCTACAGCGCCTCCGATTTCAAGGGCGCCGGTAACTAGTTGGTAGAGGGACTTTGTGTGCCCCGCTTTCGACTCGAGAAACGGGATTTCTAGCGTTTGGTCTAGCCAATATTTTTGAGAACACTGACTCGTGAGACGTTTTTAGAGTCTGGACTTAGTCCTAATCGTGCGTACCCAGATATTGTAGGCAACGTTCGAAGCTAAACGACCACCTCCGGTATTCCACGAGCCATAATTGGATGGTCACAGACACTGTAGTATGATTCCAATACTAGCGACTCGAAGAGTTTCAGAGCCATGAGCGGCACTAGTACCTAAGAACACCCTCGAAGAACTGTCCAAATCCTATTTGTTCCCCTACCTTGATATTCCTGATTCGATAGCTCAAGCCTTTTGACTACCCGGGATGGAAGGGTAATCATTCACGTATTAAACCTGTAAAAGCAGGAGCGTGGTGAATTTTGGGCCAGGGAGACCTTGTTATTGTGTCTCGGAATACGCTACGACGACAACGGAAAGGCATCAAAAGCCCAATACAACACCGACTGCCCTCCGCGATTTTAAGCTAAGGATTCGAATTGAAGAGTCTTGCGGATGAAACATTGTTAGCTGGTCAGAACGAGCGGTTTTCATTGAGATTGACCAACCAGTGACCCGTATAAGTGGGCCCCAAGGCGTTCTGAAAACCCAATATAGTCTGGCGTGAGATACATGTATTTCCCCGAATTTTTTGCTGAGCCCTGGAGCTCCCAAGAACCTGGTTATTTACCGCATGAGTATAATAGCGATTGTGAGCTAAAAGGCCGCGATCGCCCACCTCCAGCCTTAAGTGGCCAGCATGCTACCAGCTTGCTCTCACTTGCCAAGGACCACAGGTCAACTTGAATGTCATTCGACCAGCCAGGCTTCTCAGCTACTGATTGCCCTCGATTCTTAGATATCACAGCGAAGCTAGAAGGCCAAAACTTAATACTATGAAGGCCCAAGGCCGAAGAGGAAGGAAACTTAATGATTGGATCCCCGTCGCAAATCCCAATTAGTCTGGTGGGCCCGTACTATTAAATAGTCATCGGAAGTGCCCTGTAATAGAGCTGGTCAGAGCTGGATTGTTGCTACGAAGATTGTCAGCACCAACATTGTACTTGATAGTCCGAGCCGATGCGTCGAAATCAAAGATGGCAGCTGCACACTGGTTGGGATCTACCATACACCAATTGGTTCCGAAGAACGTGCTCGTAATGTAGCCTCGGATATCACTACACTCCGATTCGACGCGAATTCGGCCGGTCCTGATGGGCGAGGCTGCAGGAGCAATTACGTTCGGAACTGAGCTGAGTAGCCGAGCAAATTATTAGCGTTCCAGGGCAGGCCACCCATAATCCGAGTGGCACCTTGGAGGTATCGGGACCGATGTAGGTACCATTGATGACGGAAGCTGATCCTCTGCGTACTCGTCCAGGATCGCGCGTTTAAGTAGGTTCCAGTCGTTCTGGGTTTCTACGTCCAACTTCTCATAACAGCGAAGAGCCTTCCTTGCAAAGCGAATAGAGGCATATTCTGCTGCCCAGGTGTTGTCTTTGTGCTTCCCCTTCGAGAACGCTTGCCATTTGATGGCGAAGATAAAGCCTTCAGCTTCCACTGCGCTTCCGCCAGTAAAAATGATATCCCATTCTTCATGTGATGATACAGAGTTTAGGCCTAAAAATGAAGGGCCGTGCAACTTGCAATCTGCTGACATTGAGAGGATGGTGACAGATCGATGATGTGGTTACTCTCGGAGATAAAACCGGACTTCCGTCCACCCAGCCCTTGACGCCGGATGGACTTGGTGCCGTAGAATTCTATGTGGGGATGAATTCGTTCATTACTCAGAGGGTTCGAGAAGCCTGTCCAATATTAATATTTACGGGCGACCATCCAAGGTTTGTACAGATGTTACGGCTCCGCCGCTATCATACAGTCAACAGACATGAATACATATAGAGAACCACTTCGAGATGACAATTCCACTTGAGACCACCAGCTCACGTTATTCCAACGTAGTTTCAAGACAATCGACAGAATGCACCATGTTCCAGCGATCGTTGTCTGACCGCAGTTGTAAGGCAAGCAACGAACATCGCGTTTCACGTTACGGGCTCAAGTACGAGTTCCTGAAGTCATCGTAAGTGCAATACGCGTAAAGTCAGCGCCAAGTCACGAGATTGACATTCTTACTCACCACTTCAACTGCATCTGGGTCTCTCCGTTTGTACGTCTTCAAGTCGCTGTGTAGGCGAATAGCCTTTGTTCTCTCGCTTATCGAGGAGGTGAAGGCAGTGGTACCTTCATAGAAAATGGTTATGAACGAGATATTAAGACCGGACGCGGGATACAGCGCACCGAAACCTAAGGCTTTCTTCTGGAGAGCCTTGACTGTTGACGATGGACCGCTCTGCCATTTCGCTACCCAACCATCGCGGGCTTGAAGGAACCCACCGAAATTCTTCTCGTAATAACCAAGAGAAGCATATCTATGATGAACACGTGGGGTCAATTTAACCTATTCGGGTAAGAAAATTCAAGTCCGCCAAGAGGCTCATGTACCTTTCTGCTTCCTTGGTTGGCGAGCGTCCGTCTTCGGACCACCCGATGGTCAAGACTATGGGCGGCTGAGTCGATTGTGGACCATTCTGACAGGAAAAGGGTTGGGTAAGAGGAGTTATCGTCCGGTTCGTTCATCCTTCACGTACGAGAATCTCTAAAGAAGTATCATTCCCTAATTTGACGTGCATAGCCTCTGATACGTTGGTGGTGTACGCGAACCAGTTCGATGCTGTTGGGAGTCGCGACACATACCCCACCTCCTTGCCCGACGCTTTGGAGATGAGACGGATTCTTCGAGTAGCTGGATCCATCCGACCTAACTCCACCTCTTCCTCCAAGGCTGCGGTGAGTTGGTTCAAGAACAGAGGTTTGGGCGTCTTAGCCCCGGAAGTCGCATCGATGTATGATGGAGGCGCGGCGTTACTGGTCGAGGCGTCGTTCTCAAAGTTCAGTGATTCTGCGAGGGAATTGGAACGGGACGGTCCTCGAGAACCCGTTCCTCGCCTCCAGGGAAACCTGCGGGACAAAGCTCCATTACTACCGATGCCAATGGGTATTAACCACTCACACCCACTTCCTTGGAGAGCTTGGCTTATTCTCGCCGTACGTGTCTTCAAGCGCCTTGCGAAGTTTGGTCCAGTCCCCTTGGACGTTCTTGTCGAGGCCCTCGTACCACTTCAATGCTGGACCAGAAAGGCGCGTTACGACGAACTCCACATTCCACTTATTATCAAGCTGTCTTCCTTCGGCATTTGCTCGTGTCGTGACGTTCTTAACGAACTCATCAACGGTCGGGCCGCCCTTCCCCGAGAAACGGAAGGCTAGCGTGGCGTGGATAAGCTGGAGGGCCTCCACATAGAACAAACTCGAGTGCTCACTAGATCCTGACATTAAAAACTACAGAATATATATTGGACTATGGCTCGGAATGTTTGCCTAACGGTTCGCTTTGATATGTACAACAGAGAGGGCTGGGTGGTGGAAGGGATCAGTCGGTAAACAAATGCTGGCGGAGATTCACACACCCTTCGGCATCCTCCGCGTTTGCCGAAAAACGTACCCCTATAAATATCATCCTCTTGTCCCATTCACTGCATGCTCGCTGGGGTTCGGGGTATTTGGTGGCTATATAGCGGCTTGGATGCTGTGCATTGGGGAGGGGCGGGGGCTTCGGCCGACGTGCCAAGCGATAATCGCTCAAACCACCCCCGGGCCGACATGCAAACGGTTAGCGAGAACGCTGCAAGTCACCAAAACCCCGAGAAGGAAGACACCAGAATTTACAGGAAAGAGAAGGAATATTCAAATGAAGAGATAGGCGTGCGCATGAACGAATAAGGTGTTTGCAGGCGGAATCCAGTCGTCTCATTCTTTACTGTATGAGATTAGGTAACCTCGAGCGACCTCCCAAACTGCCAAACAAAAGCCACTGAATATCCTGACGTTATTTCTTCATACAATCACGCAGAATCCGACATTTCCGGTGTCGCCCTTTTCCTGGTCGACAATGATTGAAGTGTCGTGGAGATCGAGGTCGAACCGAAGATATCGTCGAGAAGAATTCTATAGTGAATGTAACTCTGGTGAGCCTTTGGAGGAGTGAGAGGGTGTGATCAGGGTGGGCAGAATTGAATTGGTGCAGAGCTCAACAAGGACGTGGAATTGTTCTTATAGCAGGGCATCTTGGCGACCTTGCGCGCACATGCATAAATCGGGCATCAACCTATCAGGAGACCAGAGCTACTTTCCCTTGAGTTCATCCTTGTGGCTTAGTGGAAGGCCTGCAATTAATAATAAAGGGAGTACCTTCGAAGGGCTCTGAGGTCGGTTGCAATCATACTTAAAGGAGTTTTCGGTAAAGGCGAAAATTGAAGGTTGCGCAATCTAGAGCAGTATCATCCGGACCATGAGTATTGTGCACTAACCCATATATCGGGGAAGGTCTCCCTTCGAGGAAATGGGGCCTCGCAGGGTTAGGAGAGTTCTCCGAACGATGCCGATGCAACGCAGCTGATTAGCCCAGCAAGTACGAGAGAACATGAGATTGGTTATCCCAAGCATATATCGTGGACTTAGTGCGGCGCTGAGGGGATTTCATGTAACGAGTTCGTTTCACCCTCGTCGCGACTTCGGCGCGTGAACGTCCGAACAAGGGAAAATGGGGAGGTCAAAACAATACCAAAGAAGGCGGATGCGGATGCTCGCCGTTGAGAGCGCCAGGAGCTTCGAAATGTCTCTCGTGAGGCCACATAGACTCAGAATTCCATATGTGGCACAGCAGATGGAGAGCTAATTGATATGGGTTGATTTTCGTTGCATCCAACTCGGACAGGAGGTTGGCAGTCCCTGACTGAGTTCGCCGGTCGCGGGATTGCCTGGGAAGCATCCTCCTTCCCATGACATACTGCTCCAGGTTTGCTTGAAATGCTAGAAGGCCAAGTCTAACCCTATCCATTCGGGCAGACTCTTGGGCTGGCGGCGATACGATAGTTGGTGCTCCAGCCGAATGCAAATCAACGTCCTGGTAGTCCAAACAGAGCGTACTTAGAGCTCTCGCAAACAAGGCACTTTCTAAGAGTGTCTCATATCGAAAAGGATGGGTGATCAAGAGAGTGGATGACTACGGTGAAGGGGAGTGTCCCAGAGACCCCACCGAGTGAAGAGCGAACAACGTCGCGAGGGGGTCAAGCTTGATGACGTCGAGATCACTAGCACAGATATCGGATGTTGCCGTTATCGTCCCATCAGCGTGTCAGTGCTGGGACGTTTTGCAAATGCGAGTTGGACGCGATGGGCATGAATCGGAGGACAAACAGTCCAAGTCAAGATTCCCAGGCGATGCGCCTCCTTAGCCCAATCCGGATGTCGAGCCCAGGACGATGCAGGTTAGACTCGGGTTTCTTTCACACATCCCGTAATAGCTCTTCATTTTACTGCCCTCAAACGCGTCTCCGGATCGGTATCATCCGTTGGATTACTTTTCAAGCCCTAGCGCCCAGACGGTACCTGCAACTCGGACCCCAGTTTAGTTTCTGCGACCCACTTCACAGTGAGGGAGGTCACAAAGTTTTCCCTCTTTGATTCTGTGGAGGTAATTTTCAAGGCTGTTATGTGAAAGATGGGCGTTGCTGCGGTTGTCTGAGTTCGCCGAGGTGTGGCTCCGGGTGTTGTGGGCTTGCCTTTGTCCGTGTCGTGGCGCTCTTGACGACCACGCACCGCCTCATTGGACAGTCGCCCGTTATCATCTGTTGTGAGGTCTCTTTCAGGCCATCCCGCCATTCGGAAGATGATGTTGTGTCGAAGCGTCGTTGTCAGGGGCTGCGCCTTCTTCTTTGTGAGGGAGAATATAAGATTGGGTGCGAGAAAGCATGCATTCTCTCATTCAAGCTATTGCCCGGCGCACTTCAATCCCCACAACCTCGTCCGCTTCTCTGTAAATTATAATGGACCTCTACTCGCCACTCTTTCTCTCTGCTTCCTCAACTGACATGCCACAAGAAACCCTCATGGACCAGGACGTTCTAGAAGCGAGGCTACGAAGCCAAGCTATGAGGGGTGACTGCACCATCGCATAGGTTTGAAGATTTTATTTAGAATATCCTTTCGTATTTAACTGAGACCCGCTCTGCGTAAAGGTTCAACCAACGTCGCCGCGCGGCGCACTTCTCCGGATAACATATCATCACACTCCTGATTTATCGACTTCATCCATCAATCATATACCTCTAGCTCATTAATGTAGATCCTTTGTATTATCAGTTCTGCATATCAACTAGCTCCGTGGGCATGACTGCTTTTGGCAGTTTTCTTCAGCTGGGGTCACCTGAGCGAGAGTGGAGATGCGTTTTGCCTCGAGGACCAAGCACAGGAAGGTTCAGGTCACCTAGTACATATTTTCTTATTCAAGATAGCTCTACTGCAACCTGAGCCTGGCCCCATTTCTGCAGTTCCAGAGTGAAGCTGAGTCACGTGGCTCTGAGAACGACCCACCCCCAAAACTAAGGAAAAGGGAAAAAAAAGGCCGCCAACTCTAGCGAACAATAGGGCACAAATCGGAGGACAACTGCCCTCCCGCAAACTGCCGCTTTCATGTCGACATCTCACGCTCTTCACGAGGCTTGGAAGCTAACTTGAGCTCCCGTCTAACTTGGACGCCTCGAACACGCTTACAAGTCATAGGCGCCCGAAAAGCGATCGATTGACTCAGTTCTGGCTTCCACATAAGAAACACGAGGCCACCGCAATGCTCATCTTGTTCAACCCATTTGATCAAGATAATTTCGCCGTGACAATTCCCTCAGCAGTACAGGCAACGTCGGATTGGCCATTGGCTGCCTTTCTATCTTCGACATGTGGCTTCTTTATTTCTCTTCGCTCCTCCTGCATCGCAATTGATTCTAATCCCACGCACAATGCACTGTACCTCGAGTGCCAGGTCACTTTCGTAACCTCGTGTGCGGTCTTCCGAACTAGACCGACATCCAGCCTGCTGTACACATACCTCGCGTTTGTAGGTTTTTAAGGCCACGACAGCCAGTTACAACGACGTCTCAACCTCCCCTTCATCAATCTTCCTCATCAATGGCACAGTCGATCACTATTCCTCTGCTTACTGTTCCCAATGTCAGTCCTCATTACCGCTCTCGGCACGCGCTCGCTGACGGATCTTATTCTTGGGCGGTCATTATAGCTTGAACCTCAGCGCTCACCTACCAAGAGGATAAACTCGTTGGACGATGTCACGAAGCTCGCCCCTGAGCTGAACAGAGAATATCTCACCATTGAGGACTCTTCGTTCGCGAAGGGTGCCTTTTCGGACATCTTTGGGGGTCGCTGGACCCCGCCAGAGCATCCGGAAGGAATTGATGTGAGCGCCAGTGAATCATTCCATGTTTTTCTTTTACTAAAGCGCGTGTGGTCAATATAGGTCGCCATCAAAGTGCTTAGAATAGCAGGACAAGTGACCGACCCTGGACCTGCGTTAGAAAACAAGCGTTATGGACAGGTACGAGGATTGTTCGAGTTGCGCCCAGAACCAATCTAAGTCTACGTCGACCTCCTAGCACCTTGGTCGAGAGATCTTCGTGTGGCAGCGGGTCCATCATCGCAGAATCACACCCTTGATCGGCTATATCCGA
>WSUB01000191.1:18353-30377 GCA_019633425.1 Tulasnella sp. 424
CTAGCACCTTGGTCGAGAGATCTTCGTGTGGCAGCGGGTCCATCATCGCAGAATCACACCCTTGATCGGCTATATCCGAGAATTTAAGGATGGTGTGGTGCCTTGCATTGTCACCAAAAGACGGCAAGCAAATCTCCTGGAATATGTAATCAAAAACCCCGAAGCGAATCGGCTTAGATTGGTACGAGCTTTCCAACTCGTCCAGAGAGGCGACGTCTAAACGTCGCACCACTTTCAGCTTTGCCAGGCTGTTGAGGGCCTCATCCATCTTCATACATTCCAACCGTACCCTGTCATTCACCTTGACATCAAACCTGTGAGTTTCGTCCCATTTCGCGTCTGTAACGAACCTTCTTAAGCTAGCGACTTTAGAGCAATATCCTCGTCACAGACAAAGGGGACGCCGAATTATGCGATTTTGGGTATGCCAAAGTCCTTGGAGGGGCGTCCACTGGCTTCACGACGTCCCCCAATCCTGGCGGAACCTACCCTTACATGTCTCCCGAAGTCCTCGACGGAGTGGAATGGCAGGGTCTCACACCTGCAGCGGACATATTTGGATTGGGGTCCACAATCATTTATGTAGGTCTCAGTGCACCGGCGCCCAAGTTCTGCACATTGTTCTCCTGGCATGGGCTGATTCAAAATCCCCAGATTCTGAGCGGTAAAAGGGCATGGGACTCGATTAAAGCCAAGGGGACTTTAATGATGAGAGTGATGAATGGAATACCCCCTGCACGGGAGGAATACACTATGGACGGTTCCGAAGAGGCGATTAACAAGCTGTGGGATTTACTTGTATGCTGCTGGAATAAAGATCCAAAATACAGGCCATCTTCACAAGAAGTCCTTGATACGGTGAGTGGGACTTGTTCGATGATTGAAGCAAGGGGCTCACCTTGGTTTTCCCTTAGCTTCTGGCCATTGAAGCCATGGGTGGGGTTCGACCTGTCATTCCTATGAATGAGAGTGCATGATAGATTTCCTGGCAATCGGTTAATGTTCAGCCCTCGATACTAAATAATGTCAACTTTGGGTTTCTGCGGCGTGAGGGAATGTGGATTGATATTTGGCATGAAAAAAGTACCGGTTGCTTGAGTACATGTTCGTTACAATATACATGAGAAGGGACTGAGAACAACCCGGTGCAATGAAGGAAATGTTGGCGCGAGCACGCAGTCCCTGACCAGAACCGACCTCCGGGCACTAAGACCTGACGCACTGCTAGCACGGGAAGTGCTTTGCATCCTAAAGAGCAAGCTAAGAAATAAAGTGCTGACAGATTAACGTTCTACTTTTCAATTCTGCAAGGGTGTCGGTGTGTAATGTGGGTGTATAACTTGAAGAGGAGAGGACGTGTTGGCAGTGTTGGGGTTGTACATGGAATAGAGCTCGACACTTTTATTACGACGGTTCAATTTCACAAAGTTTCTACCCCATTCACTTCGCCTTTCTCGACAGGGCCACAGGCGCAAGCTGATCGCTTTGTCCGTCATTCGGCCTATTTGTTCTCGCGAGTCTACGCAAAACCGATATTGCCGAATCGATCCGACCATGAGTCCGACATACCTTCTAATTCTTCCACATCCCACCCTCACTCCAACAAAGCACGAGTAACACAGCACCCGTTAACCGGTATCAAGCCCCGAGAATCGCATCCACTTCTGAACCTTCCTTCACCAATCTCCTTAGAAGTGGCATACTCGGTGAGTAACGCTTTGCTTCTTGTTGCTCCTCCCGAGAGCATAAACTGGTTGGACGAAGTCACTAAGCTCGCACCCGAGCTGAATAAAGAATATCTGACTGTCGATACGTCGCCGTTCGCAAAGGGTGGCTGGTCGGACGTCTTTGGTGGTCACTGGGCCCCCCCTGACCATCCAGGAGGGATCAATGTGGGCCGATGAACCATCCGATGCTGCACTTCTGTTGATGCGTTATGTCGTAAATATAGGTTGCCGTCAAAATGATTAGGATCACAGGAGAAAATACTGACGCTGGAAGTGCATTAAAGAACAAGCTATATGGGAGGGTGCGAGGACTCTGCAAATTGCGACGACCAGCATTCTGAAGCATCCGCTGACTTCCTAGTACCTTGGCCGAGAGGTTTTCGTCTGGAAGCGAGTCAAGCATCCCAGAATCACACCTCTGGTCGGCTACATCCGAGAATCTACGAATGGCGGGATGCCTTGCATTATCTCCAAAAGACGTCAAGGAGACCTCCCAAAATACCTCTCAGATAACCCTCAAGTCAATCGGCTCAGATTGGTAAAATATTCTCATAAACCTCTAGGGAGGCAATGTCTAACGGATCGCTTCAGCTTTGCCAGGCCGTCGAGGGCCTCATCTATCTTCATTCGTTCCAACCACACGCAATCATTCACCTCGATATCAAACCCGTGGGTTTCGACCGCTTTTTCCTGGCATGAAAAAGCCTCTCAATCTTTCTACTTTAGAATAACATTCTCGTCACGGACGAAGGAGACGCTGAATTGTGCGACTTCGGGTGTGCCAAGGTTCTCGGAGGAGAACCTTCTGGGTGCACGACGACCCCCAATACTGGTGGAATTGTGCGTTATACGCCACCTGAAATACAAAACGGGGTGGAATGGCAGGGTTTAACACCTGCGGTGGACATATTTGCGATGGGGTCCACGATTATTCATGTATGTCTCAGTGCTAGTGCACCAGCGCCCAAATTTAGCAACCCGTTCTTCCGGCATGGGCTGATTCAAAGTTTCAGATTCTCAGCGATAAAGAAGCATGGTATTCGATCAAAGGTGAAGCTTCTGTGATGGCGAAAGTTCTGGGTGGAATACCCCCTGAACGGGAAGAATACCTGATGGACGGTTCATGGGAGGCGATTAACAGCCTCTGGAATTTACTTGTGAAGTGTTGGAGGCCCGATGCAAGTGATAGGCCATCTGCACAAAATGTCCTTGAATATGTGAGCGGGACTTGTTTGATGCCAGAAGCGAACTCACTCTGCTTCCCCAGCTTCGGGCTATTGAAGCAAAGGGCGGGCTTCGACCATTCGCAGTGCCCTCCCTACCAGTCCGTCCCATTACCACTCTCGGGACGCGCTCGCTGACGGATTTCGTTCTTGGGCGGTCATTGTAGCTTGAACCTCAGCGTCCACCTACCAAGAGGATAAACTCATTGGACGATGTCACGGAGCTCGCGCCCGAGCTGAAGAGAGAATATCTCACCGTTGACTCTTCGTTCGCGAAGGGCGCCTTTTCGGACATCTTTGGGGGTCGCTGGACCCCGCCAGAGCATCCAGAAGGAATTGATGTGAGCGCCGGTGAATAATTCCATGTTTTCCTTTTACCAAAGCGCGTGTGGTCAATATAGGTCGCCGTCAAAGTGCTTAGAATAGCAGGACAAGTGACCGACCCTGGACCTGCGTCAGAAAACAAGCGTTATGGACAGGTACGAGGATTATTCGACTTACGCCCAGAATCAATATGAATCTGCGCCGACCTCGTAGCACCTTGGTCGAGAGATCTTCGTGTGGCAGCGGGTCCATCATCGCAGAATCACACCCTTGATCGGCTATATCCGAGAATATAAAGATGGCGTAGTACCTTGCATTGTTACCAAAAGACGGCAAGCAAATAGCCTGGATTATGTAACAAAGAACCCCGAAGCGAATCGGCTCAGATTGGTACGAGATTTCCAACGTGTCCAGAGAGGCAAAGTCTTAAGGTCGCATCACTTTCAGCTTTGCCAAGCCACTGAGGGCCTCCTCTATCTTCATACGTTCCAGCCATACCCTATTATTCACCTGGACGTTAAACCCGTGAGCTTTAACTTGCGTTTGGTGATACAAGGGAGTTCCTACGCTTCCCTCCGGTGTCAGCCGGCGGAGCAGTTACCTTCGACGTCCCACTTTGACCAACACCTCACCAGGGTGGCAACAGCGGGCGTTAAATAGAGGAAAGGTCAAAGCGGAATGGGAGGACGTCGGACGGACATCGAGAGTATGGAGCGAGGCGCAGAGAGAGAGAAAAGCGAGGCAGTCTAAGTATGGATGCGGATGTGCAAGGAAAGCAGCAAAGATGGGGCTAGTGGGCAGAGCAGGTAGGGTGATCGGCAAGCTCATGAGCAAACAAAGGCGATCATGCCAAAAAGGGAAGAAAGGGGATCGATCAGACCCGCATGATCGTAATCACACAGGAAGGAAAACAAAGAGATGAGTGAAAACAGAGTCAAAGCGTGCAAAAAAAACTCAGCAAAGGAGAGGAATAAGAGAGTGAGAGGCAAGTAAGCGGAAGGAGGGGGAGGCGAGAGTCGGGTTAGGAGGAAAGGTGGGGTAGTGGTGCCTGCAGGCACGCAGGCAAGTTAGGTAAGCATTTCGCAGAGAAAGGACAAAGTCGACGATTTCTTTAACCATCAGGTGTGATAACGGAAATCTCAAGCCATCGACTCTAGAGCAATATCCTCGTCACAGATGAAGGGGACGCCGAATGGTGCGATTTTGGCTATTCCAAAGTCCTCGGAGGAGGACCTACTGGCTTTACGACATCCCCTAATCCTGGCGGAACTTACCCTTACATGGCGCCCGAAGTGCTCGACGGGGTGGAATATCAGGGTCTCACACCTGCAGCGGACATATTTGGATTGGGGTCTACAATCATTTATGTAGGTCTCAGTGCACCGGAGTGCAAATTCTGCACTCTGTTCTCTTTGCATGAGCTGATTCAAATCCCCAGATCCTGAGCGGTAAAAGGGCATGGGATTCGATTAAATCCAAGGGTACTTTAATGATGAAAGTGTTGAATGGAATACCACCTGCACGGGAGGAATACACTATGGACGGTTCCGAAGAGGCGATTAACAAGCTGTGGGATTTACTTGTGGGGTGTTGGAGTGTGGATCCAAAATGCAGGCCATCTTCACAAGAAGTTCTTGACACGGTGAGCGGGACTTATTCAATGATTGAAGCGAGGGGTTCACTCGCTCACCTTGGTTCTCCCTTAGCTTCTGGCTATTGAAGCCATGGGTGGGATTCGACCTGTCATTCCTATGAATGAGAGTGCATGATAGATTTTCTGGCAATCGGTTATTGTTCAGCGTTCGATACCCGATGGATATCAACTTGGGTTTCTGCAGCGCGAGGGAATGTGGATTGATATTTGGCATGAAAAAAGTTTCGGTTGCTTCTGAACATGTTTGTTATAATATACACGAGAGGGAACTGAGAACAATCCGATGCAATGGAGGAGCGGTCGGCGCCTCTCCGTCCGTGGAGGGGTATTCGCCGTTGGAAGACCCTGAGGCTCGTCAGCAATCTCTCCCCAAATTTTGCACCGCCGCCAACTCTTGCACGGCTCCAGTCGAGAACTTTTGCGTCATCAATGAATACATGAAAGGGACGTGATTCCCATTGGTTGGCTTGGTTGTCTGGGGAAGTGCCGATCATCCCCGGTGCGTTTGGCGCAGCGTTCCTTCCGGTTTGCGAACCAAGAGCAACGCTTATGACAAGCTGACAACTTGAGGCTGAGCGCTCTGACGAGCTCAGAAGCTTTGAGGTGGAATTGCCGTTTGAGGGAGTATCGTTTGTGAGAGGGGGAGAGGCCACAAGCCGGTGGGTGGGAGACCCTTATAGCGCGCGATTTCGGTCTGGACTGAAATATCCCCCCCCTCCTCATTTACCGTACAGATCTTTAATTGCACTCCCCATATTAGCTCCCCCCCGGCTAGAGCTCACCACCACGCAACAACTCCAAATCTCTTGCCGCTACTATAGATCATGATGGCTCCTCCACCACCTCCTCTAGACGACGCATCATCACACTTGAACGTACCCGGCGTAAGTCATTTCTCATCCACGGCCGCCAGTCGTCTCTAGGCCGACTCTACATTACGATGGGTTCCGTTCAACTAATTAACCTTGATCACGCTGCTCCTTCGTGCCCCTTTTGATTAGCAACGTCCGCCACCGAACCGATCATTCACGCTAGACGACCCCAGCAAGCTCGCACCCGAGTTGGATAAACAATACCTCAGCATCGAGCCGCACCCATTCGCCAGCGGAGCCTTCTCAGATGTGTATCCAGGTCGTTGGGCCTCACCGAACGATTCGAGATATCCGGATGGGGTCGACGTGAGCGGCTATATATAATCTCCTGCACAGGATGCCATCCACTCACAACCGTCCGATCTATCCCGTCTCGTTAGGTTGCGATCAAGGTGTTTCGACTCGGAGGCGTCGTAGCCGATCCGAACTACGCGGCCAACAACGAGAAGTGCGGAAAGGTGGGTGGCGTCAAGACTCTTCCGCTGAGCGGCGCGTCTGACCCTTTGATTTGGGGGAACCACTCAGCATCTCGGACGGGAAGTCTTTGTCTGGCAGAGAGTCAACCACCCAAGAATCACCCCATTCGTTGGCTACATAAGAGGATTCAAGGATGAAATCGTACCGTGCATCGTTTCTCCAAAACGGCAGGCGAACCTCGTGGCATATATCACCGCTAACCCCCAGGCTGACCGGTTGAAATTGGTATGGCAGATGTATCGTCTTCATTCTTTTCTTCGAACGCACAAACTAACTAGAGTAACAAACTATATTAGTTAATCCAATCTCTCGAAGGCCTCGTCTATCTTCACACTTTTACCCCGAGTCCCATCGTTCACTTAGACATCAAGCCGGTCAGTCATTTCCCTCATTTAACGCTCCGTGTCTCTCTCCCCCCTTCTGACACTTTTCCCGCTTGTAGGAGAATATATTAGTAACCGACAAAGGTGAAGCGGAACTCACCGACTTTGGATACGCAAAGGTCTTGGATGGTGTTTCGACCGGGTTTACGACCGGCCCGAATCCTGGAGGGTCCTACCCGTACATGGCGCCGGAGACACTGATGGGAGCTGGGTACCGAGATTTGACTCCCGGAGCAGATATATACGCTATCGGATCTACTATTCTTTATGTGAGATTCTCAGTGGATTGGATATGCGCGCTGTTCGTATAACTGATGGACGTCCCGTGATCTCGGCATTGTAGGTACTCAGCGGGAAGCGGGCATGGCATCTCCTTAAGGGTAAAGGTTTGCTCACCATCGCTATCATTAGAGGGGAATTACCAAAGCGGACGGATCATCCTATGGAGGGTACGGAGGAAGCAGTGCAGAAGGTGTGGGAGCTACTCTGGCGCTGCTGGAAGATGAGCCCCGCCGACCGACCGTCCGCACAAGAAGTGCTTGATGAGGTGAGTCGCCCCCAAAACACACACCTTGCTCCGTGTTAGAGGCTCATCAATGATCTCCTGCTCTGTATTAGCTCCTTGCGATTGAGAAACTTGGTGGGGTCCGACCGCCAGATCCAAACCCCCCAGCTCCAACCCCTCCGGTTCCAGCCCCCCAGGCTCCAATCGCGCAGGCTCCAATCGCGCAGGTTCCAACCGCGCAGGGTCCAACTAGTTGAACAAGCTGTATACAACATAACTTAGTGTTCTTTTTTTCGGTGGAATTGTACTCAGTGTGTCAACAGAAGCCAGGATGGAGATCGTCTCTCCCTCTCTCTCGCTTATAAAGTTAAGCTAACGGTCAGCGGAATTCTTGAGAGTCAGCCAGGCGCGGTGGCGGTTCTGTTTGAAATGATGGAATGAAAGGGTGGCTCGATGGGAAGGAACAAACCCTGAGTCCTTTCAGCCCCGAATTCCACCACCACCACATCTGGACTCTCTCCAAGCGAACAAGCTAACTTACGCAGACACCGTAGAAATGCCTCTGTTCGAAGTGCGTCTGGCCTCCACAGTGGGGGTTGTCTGTCAAAGTACGTCGTTCCACAAGCTGAGCGGTTTTTAAGCATCGTTTGTTAACCACGCGGGTCTCTCGTGACCTTTGTTCGCCCGCTAGCTTGTCAAAGTAAAAAAACAAACTACCGCTTCCAGTCGCGGAAAGTCCTTCTTTAGATTGCTCACATACGACTTCTTTTCTAGAACCGATCAGGCAGGGCGTCCAATTCGGCATAAATGGCGCGAAATGGTGCGTTGCCGACAAACTCCGAGACGCGTGGTTTTCCTAAAAGGGTGTTGACCCGCGTAACGTGCTTTTCCTTTCCCACTTAAAGGAGGCACCTGCCACACTGCATAGGAGACAAAGTCAAAAAAGAAGTTCGAGGTTACGAATTCGACAAGCACGTGTCTGAGAAAAACTTCAGGGGCTTTGACAAGTTGCCGAAAGCTGATCAAGGACGCGTCATCAAGACCTTTGAACTCGACAAGCCGTTTGATCACGTGTCGTTCCGAAAGAAGCCTGGGATCGATTATGGGCGCGCTGGAGAGGAGGAGGATGAGGAGAGCACGGCGTCAATGTCGGTGTCTTCTCGCAGAAGGCCTGGCGAGAGAAGCACCGCGGGTCTGTGGCCAGATGAAGAAACGGCGGAGGTCCCTGAAGACTTCGAATTTCCCAAGGTTGCATCGCACTGCACACGAACCATATCCGGTCATGAAAGGTCCTCCCTCCACCTGAGGGAGAGTTCACTATCAAGTCGAGGTGGGAAATCCGAGTACGTCACCTCATGTCTTCCGGTCTTATACCTCACCTCACCCAACACACCCTGACTTGTTCGTTCATCCCTTTTCTTTTTCTGTTCTTCCTAGCGCCAATCTCTCTTCATCCAATTGCTCGAGTGACAATACATACACATCCACCATGCCAGCTTCATCAAACGCATGTACGTCCCGGTTTCCGCTGTCATGTGGCTGTGGCAAATTTTGTTGATTTTTACGCCATTGCCACATGACTAGTTAAGACCCGATCAGGGAAGGGCAAAAAGGGGAAGGCGATCGTGAAACCAACCTCTAATGCAAGACTTCAATGGGACGTTCCAAAACCTCCGTCTCCAGGAGATCCCATTGGCTCGTGGGGCGACGTGGGACCAAGTTGGGGAGATGTGGCACCTAGTTGGGGCGAGGCGGACGTTCCTTTGGACAACCAGCCTTCCCAGCCTTCTTCGGGTAGTGTTTGGGACAACCCAGCGCTGGAACCGAAGGAAGAACCCGCACCGGCTGCAAAGACGTCGGAGTGGGGCAGCGGAGAGTGGATCTACTCAGCAGCATCGGCGAACGAGGAGAGGAGGGGTGATGGACCAGGGTCTCAAGATAATCCCGTGAACGAACACCAGGACGATCACAACTCCGAGAACACGGGGTGGGGAGACGGAGAATGGCAGAGTTGGGGGGATACTGCCGCTGATTCGACTGCGACCGCTGGGTGGAATGACTCAAATCAGTATCCAGACCAGCAATATCACCCGCATGAATATCAAGCAGCTGGAGAGTATGGGAGCTGGGGACCTTCCTACGGCGCGTCAACGTCTTGGATTGGCCTACCCAACGATGGTGACCCGACGCACGCAAATGGGTCAGTCCATATTGCTATACCCCTGCGCTCTACTCGCCCTTACTGATGGCGTATTCCTCAATAGCTCCGACGTGGCGTCACCAGTGAAGGCTCCATCAGATTTCCGACTTAACCCAACAGCCACCGCTTTCATCCCAAAGAGTATTCCACCGCCCATGATTATTGAAGTCACTTCCGAAGCAGAAAACTCGCCGTACAGTAAGAACGCATTTTCTAATCCATGGTTGAGCAGAATGCTGAAGTCGTTCGTCTCCCCAAGCTGTCGCAGCGACCGCCGAGCTCGAGCCCGAGCCTGAGCCTTCAACTGGCACGACCCCAAGCACCGCAACCGACAGCTTCCCTCATAATTCTACACCTAATCCCGGGACCTCTTCAGCACCTGCAACGTGTCTGGCGGATGCTGATTCGCAGGCTGAAGCGACTGCCGAGCTCGAGCCTCCTGAGCTTTCAGCTGGCACCACCCCAAGCACCGCAACCGACAGCATCCCTCAGAATTCCACACCAGATCCCGGGACCTCCTCAACACCTGCAACGTGTTTGGCGGACGCTGATTCGCAGACTGAAAATGTAACCGAACAGGTGAGATTTGAGATTTCAAAAAGGACTTGGCTGCGGGTCCTCCTTCTGCGGCGCGCGATCGAGACTCACGTTTCCTTTGCTTTGGTTTTCTTTTCAGCTCCTTCGGGTCAATCTTGAAGTGGCAGAGTATAAATTCGAAGTTAGTAAAGCCAATCTGGACGTGAAGATGGCGGCCTTGGAGGCAATGCAAGCGAAGCTGGAGGTGATGAAGCAGAAGCGCGCGTTACTCGCTGCTTCCGCTTCCTTGGCTGCGACATGACGTTGTGTTGGTGAACTGTAATAGGCTCTTGACCCTGTGATTTTTCCACGTTCTGGGGTGAATGTTTCAAATTGTTTGGTAGCTACCGTTTTTTGAACTCAGTTTAAATAGTCCTAAAAAGGCAAGCGGAGAGGTCCTCCTTCCTCAGGACGTAACTTTCACGTGATCAAATAGATACGTTGTTCGGCCCAAAAGTCGACTCCTCTGACTATACACCCCACCGAGATCCAATCCGGAAAGAAGGACCTCCATCCCTTCTACTCGTTTCCTTACTGCTACACATTACAGCATGGGCTACTCTGTCGGCTATCATGCGGGAGAATCGACTTCATGCAGCCGTAAGTGCACTAAGTTTGCGTCAGGTGGAAATAGCAATTTTGACAATGCAAAATGCAAAATTCGTTACATAGGCACTGGCTGTGAAGGTGCGTAGTTCGACTACAGCGAAGACGAGCGGACACTTATGCTTGAAGCTAGCTGGCGGCCTTCTCGTCGCTGGCCAACTACAGGTCAACGCCGTCAACGACGGCGATGCCAACATCAGGTATTTTCACTTAGAAGAAGGGTTATAAAACGTCCCTTAACTTTTTTTTCTTTTGATATAGTCGCCATTTTCATGTAACCTGCCTCAGTAAAGAGCAAAAACGGAACATTCAAAGGCGGCACAAGACTCCTGCCAAACTCCCTGGATATGGGAATCTGAAACAGGGTGACCGAACTCGAGTAAGGGAGTCTATCGGGTGGGACGAAGACGCTCAGTCCACATCGGGCAATCAAAATAGCAATAATCGTTCGGAGTAAGACCCCGACTGTTTGCAGCCATCAGCCAGACTACTGACCCTCCTTGACCCCTCAAGTGGGAAGACAGACGCCAAGGGCAAACGCAGGGCCAAAGAACCGGAACACAAAACCCAAGGCAACGCTCCTGCGAGTTCAAGGCAACACGCCGAGACCGTGCCGATCTCTCCCGAACCTTCCCAATCGTGGTTCGAGAACGCCGCCACCTGGGATGATCCCGAGCCTCCCAAAGCCCCTCAAGAGACTGCTCGGGTCAATAACAGGAAAGAAAGGGAAGATGTGAATAAGCAAGAAGGACGGAGAAACGCACAGTAAGTCTCTCTCGGACCCGGATCGAGTGGACAATGTTTCCCCTCCCCGTGCCTCCATTGCTAAACCGTGCATCGGGGCTAGGTCTGAAGCGCATTTTGAACCTGTTACGCCTCAGGTTAGGATACCCTCTCAAGCAAATGGTTCCAGACAGCCGAAACAGCCAAGCAAGCAGGATCCATGGGATGAGATACAAGCGACCCCCAGAAGTGCTGCCGGTTACGACCTCGGGGCAACACGATCTGACCCATATGAACCTTTATCGCCGGAAGGTCGACTAGAAATTGAACCTTCCGCAGCGCCTTCAGGCCCACCTGCACCAGCCAAGGCCGAAATCGACTCGGTCGTGGTGATGAGACTGGAGCTGGAGGTCAGAGTCTTCATTCGATGCTTTTAACCAGCTGCTGACTGGGGCATTAGGACGCGGAAGCCGAGGCCCGCCTTGCTGAAGCAGAGCTCCTTCTAGCAGAAACACGCGTCAAGGTTGAGTCCGCTCGTCGTGCGGTCATCGCGCAGAAGTTGAAGATGGCTCGAGCAGGAGTCTCCGTCTGATTTAGTCCTCCACTTTTTGAACGTAGTAAATTACGAATTTCATGAGTTTGTGTTTGCTTCCAACGCTCCTTTCCAATCCCATTTCAGACTGAAGGATTATAAGGAGTTCTCGAGGTTATGATCCGAGTGTGCGGTGGGTGTCCGAGTGGAGGTCCTGAGAGC
>WSUB01000191.1:39259-73532 GCA_019633425.1 Tulasnella sp. 424
CAGGGGACAAAAGCCGAGTGAATGAAGTATTTGGATGGGCAGAGAAAGTATCCACTCAAAGTCCTGAGGGTGGAGATGCCTTGGGGGAAGAGTAAGGTATAAACTGCTTGAACGAATTTGCATCTAACTACTCTCCGAAATAGTATTCAAAACCTATCCGAATCGGCCCCCGAGCGACCTCCTTCGAGCGCAGGTCTAACACAAATCCTGGATAGTAAACAAGACGAACATGAAACAGTCAAGTCGCAGTTATATGAAGAACTGGATGCGGAGACGCGTAGAGAAGATAATTATAAGGATGAGGAAGGTTGCCATGTGGTGATCTTACCGAAGAGGACCGACGGTAGAAATGTCCCCATTCGGAACAATAACCCACAACTAGAACCAAGACTACCCACAGAGTCGATGGCTCCACGCCTCGTATTGTTAGAGTTAGAGGTAGGACTATCACATAGCATGATTACCAATAGATTACAGATACTCTTCTTAGGAGAAGGAAGCTCGTGTACGTCTCGCGGAAGCGGAGCTGCGGGTGGAGGAAGCTCGTGCAAAGGTCGAAGCTGCACGTTACTGCGTCATTGAGCACAAGCTAAAGATGGCGAGAGCTGGAATAAACTCTGAATCAGCCTCTATTAGTGTATCAATTTGGTGAAATGAATGAGTCATTTCTGTACATATTCTAGTTTTTTATGTGAAGAAAAAAGGTACCTCGCGGATCTCCGAAGGTCAAAGCTATCATGACGAGTGTGATGCAACCTGCGAGATTTTTCAACCATGCGGATATGCGAAGGTCCCGTTATTACCATTTGAGATCACCGAGGGAAAGAATGGCACGTGACGAGGGCGTGGCCAGCTGGAATTCTTCTTCCGTCAAACACATTAGCATCATTTTGGGAACGAACTCAAAGTCAGTTGTATGGGATACGAAGTTGGATACGCTACGAAGAAAAAGGGCCAGCCGTGCAGTTGTGAGTGCTTTCGAAGCGGATTTGTTGAGGCTCGCTTACATGTTGGTTTCTTCCTCTTACCCAGGTTCCGCTTGCGTTGGTACGTTTTGTCGATGCGCTCTTCTCGCCTACCTCATCTCATGGCTTGCCGTATATTTCACAGAAGGAAGGAAAATTCTCAAGGGACAACTTCGTTTTACTGTCGTGGCAATGAGTTCAGAAACTGGTACCTCCTCAACTGCAATTACGAAGAGTATCATGTCTCAAGATTAGATTTACAGGCGCTACTTAGCTTGCGTCGGTGGTGGTCGGAGAAAAAAATACCCGAAGGAAGTACACGAGTGGGAAAGAGCTCCCAGGTTACGACACCCTCACCCCGCAGGACAAGGCCCACATAAATGACTTCTTTGGATGGGATCAAGAACAAGAGGAGACTGGGCAGCCAAATTATGAAGCCCAAGATTATTTACCGTGCGCATGAATTTCAGGCTTTCGAGCTTCCGAGTCCACCAAAGCTAACTAGGTGAACTTTCAAGGAGCACAATCGCATCGTCAAGCGTCAAAGCAGAAACCGTCCCTGACTATTATGCCTAAGAGCCATCAATCTCTCCGATCCGTGATGAGCCACCTTTGGATGATATACTAGGCATTTGGGATGCACCCATACCATCTAATACGACTGTCCCGTTCGAGAACCGGGATCAGGATCAGCTTAGGTAAGACGAGATATTCAGAGTTCCCTGAAGATTGACTCAGTCATTCCATAATGTTTGCACAGGCAACTGGACAACGGAGACCTAAGCTCGCTGTATGATCAGTTATCCTCACTCGCTTTCAGTCCTCTTAAGCCAACGGCAGCTGTCAGAGCTCCCGACCCCGTGAAAGGTCCGTCACAAAGTAACTCGAGTTAGGTTGAGCCTGACACCGTGTTGTCTGGCATTTCTCAGACAAATATCATTCGAACGGGCCCTTGGGCTCTGGTTTCAGACGGGAGACACCCACGAATGACTTGTGGCTCATGCAGCTGGAGCTCGAAGTAAGACCATTTCCACTAAAGCCTGGCTTGGCACTAATGAACCCTTTAGGAAAAAGAGGCACGTGTTCGTTTAGCAAACGCTGAGCTTGAAGTAGCAAAGTCCCACGCCAAGGCGGAAGCCGCACGCCATGCGGTTATTGAGCAGAGACTGAGGATGGCCAGGGCCGGTTTCCTCCGCGATGGTACGAATGTTTATAGTGGCTCTAATCGAAGTATTACTCACTTGAGATCCCACTTGTCGCTCAGATCCCGTCGTGCCCGTGATGTGACATGGAATTGCTGCAGGAATTTCAGTGTGCCAGGGAACACTGACCTTGAACTCACGGACTTAGCGGGGGACTATGCTGTTATTTGGATGCTAGATTACATAGGTTAATTTCATTCTCTCTCATCACTTAGGAAATTCAGCGTGTTCAGTGTCGGGATTAGAGTGCCTGAGAACGACCCTAGACAACAGATCCTCATGATTGATATCACCAATGCTCATGTCTGTATTTTAAGCAGTCTTCAGAATAGATAAGGTCCTAATTATAGTCGTGGCTTTCTACAAACCTTCGCTGCACCCTACGTACTATGCGTGGACACGAGGCACGTGTACCGAGCTGCTACAGCAAACCACTACCGGTTTAAATGAGCCAAGAGCACAACGTCAGTAATTTTCACCTAAGTCTGAGAGCTCGTATTCCCACTCACGTCCGGGACGGAGACGGGGCGGTGGACGCGTGTCTATCTGTGCTGCGGTTTTTCTTCCCCAGCCCAGCCTTGGCGGTCGAATCATGTTGCCTCAATTACTTACCAAGAGGTTTCCTTTCGCAATTTGAGCTGCGGTAGCTGGCAAGGCAGCGAATTCCGGTAACGATTCCGTAGTGCAAATACCAGAACCGCACTCCCTGAGTCGGTCCGAATCCATCCTCCGGCCTCCCGTCCTATTCGAATTAGTCAAAACATTAGACCGGTCGAAGAGGAGCATTAGTGCGAGCTTCACCGAAACCTTCGGACACTATTTAGTAATAAAGCTACATGGAAATCTCTCCTTTAGTGTTCCACGTGATAATAACGTATATTGCCAGACGGGAAACCGGCTCCTGGGAGGTCCTTTTCACCCCCTTCGGTCGCTCATTTAACAGCCGTGAAGCAACTCTTCAAGTTCACAACTCCACATCATTTAAACATGCCCAGTCAGGTCTCATACGCTGTGGGTTACGCTTTCGGGAGACCGAAGCCATGCATTAGTAAGAATCTTCTGTGCTCTCGTCACTGCGAATGAACCGAATTAAGCTGAGCACTCTTCTGCAAAGTCAAGGATTGCGTCGGTTGGTCTAGCGGTTATATTCTTCTGCGGTCGCAGGGCGATGAACGACTCTCTCTTTCGTGAGATAGAGGGAGGCCAGCTCCTCCAAGGTCAACTCAGGTTCACTGTTGTACAACGGCGTGAACGGGATGGGAGGGAGTTCATCTATTGGTTCGTGTTCTCCCTAGTAATGGTACAACCTTAATGACCTCGGGTATGCAGGAGACATTTATCATGTGTCAGCGACAGCCTAAGAAGTAGCATACCAAAGAAGATCTCGGGTGCAGCGGAGATCCGAGGATTCGACGACTTGACACCAGGGGACAAAAGCCGAGTGAATGAAGTATTTGGATGGGCAGAGAAAGTATCCACTCAAAGTCCTGAGGGTGGAGATGCCTGGGGGGAAGAGTGAGGTATAGCCTGCTCGAAAGAATTTGCATCTAACTACTCTCCGAAATAGTATTGAAAACCGATACGAATCATCCTCCGAGCGACCTCCTTCAAGTGCAGATCTAATACAAACCGTGGATAGTAACCAAGCCGAACATGAAACAGTAGAGTCCCAGTTCGAAGAAGTACTAGACGCGGAAAAGCGTAGGGAAGATGATTACGAGGACGAGGAAGGTTGTCATGTGGTCTTTGAGGAGCCACCAAAGAGGACGGACAGTAGAAATGTCCCCATTCGGAACAGTAACCCCAAACCCAAACCAAGACTACCGACAGAGTCTACGGCTCCACGCCTCGCATTGTTAGAGTTGGAGGTAGGAGTATCATATAGGCTGATTACCAGTGGATAACCGACACTCTTCTTAGGAGAAGGAAGCTCGTGTACGGCTTGCGGAAGCAGAGCTGCGGGTGGCGGAAGCCTGTGCGAAGGTCGAAGCTGCACGCTACTCCGTAATCGAGCACAAACTAAAGATGGCGAAAGCTGGAATAAAGCCCTGAACCCCCTTCTCTTCGTGTATCAATTAGGCTATGCTGTAAAATGAATGAGTCATTCTTGTACACATTCTGGTTTCTTCTCGTGTGAAGAAAGAAGTTACCTCGCGGACCTCCGAAGGTCCAGAAGGACACGCGTTGAAGGATATCCCCCCACCAACCACTCAAACGCAATGTCGTCGGCAAACGCTGTCCCCGAGCCGGCTTACACCCTTAGATATCAGCACGAGGAGCTAGCCTCTTGTGAAGGTGTGTACATCCAAAACTCATGACACTTGGAGGCACGGAGATTTGACGCCATCTCCGTTAGAACGCAATTGTAAATGTAAAGCACCGCGGATCATTCGCCCGAGCCTGTTTATCTAATGATGGTTGTCACCGCCTCAGTTGGTCACCGTCTGGCGGAAAAGGAAAAAAGCATGGGACTCGTGAGGGTCTTTCGCAAAGGTGAAGGCACCGTCAACAGACGATGGTGAGCCGTCGAGAGGGCCTCACACTTAGGGCAGCTTGCCGACCGTATTTCATTGAAGGATGCACATTCAATCCGTACCACTTGGACAAGTGCAACTCGTCAACCAGGAACATCTACTGGGAAGAAACCTTCCGGGCTATCAGACGCAAATGGAAGAACGGAGTCAGGTGGACCTGAATTTCGGGTGGAGAGCAACAAATCCGTCTCCGCCGTGGTCCGCTGTGGAACCTAATACGTGGAATGAAGCGAGGTAAGCATCAGCTGATCATTTTCTTCAGCATTAACTGATTCATTTTTATAGAGTGGATTCCTCGTCGGCGAAGTCCCGGCCCCGAACCGACTGTCAGCCAAAGGACGACAGCCTTAATCTTGCCTCGCCGAGGTCAAGCATGACAGAGGACTGCGGCGAAAATAACATCGAAAACTGTCTTGAAGACAGCGATCTCCTTGTATCCAGAGCCTACTTTTCTCAATGGATGCGACGGTACTCGGAAATACGAGCCGACACCGCCGGCTTTCTCGTTCAGATGGAGGTTGGAACAGATACCTACAAGGACTTCCGCGCTACACTCAGGTTCCCAAAGCGGAGAGTTACCCCCAATAAACGCATTAATGAGGCGAAAGTCTTAATGCTCGAGCTCAAGGTGAGCCAATGGGTTCAAAGTAAAAAATTCCTGCTGAGAGTGGTTGGGTAATTAGATCAAAGAAGCAGACGTTCTGGTGGCCGAAGCCGAACTAGAGGCAGCTGAAGTTCAAGTTAGGACTGAGGCGGCTCGGCTTCACGTCGTCGAGCAAAAGAAGAAAATGACTGCGATGGGCTTCGAGATTTAGATGGTCTATAAAGATGTTTCTTGAGTTGAAGCATGCGTTGGCTAGAATTATGTAACAACAGAGGAGTTCAAGCTCTTTGTGTATAATATGGTGCGCCGACAGAGGGGAAATCCAGAGCCGGACGTGATAACAAAATGTGACGCCGAGATCGCCGGTTCCTGGGAGGTCCTTGATTCCGCTTTTGAGAATTCTTTATCCCCGCCAACCGAAACGTCACCGAACGTTCTTGTCGTTCGTTCTCACTACTATTCCACGGAAAAACACCATGCAGAGAGACACAAGACCTTTTAGAGTAGGATATGCAAATTCTTCGTTCGAACGCTGTTCAGGTACGTTTCGGGTCGAAGGGCTAAACTTAAGTTACTAACGTCAACTCCCCCGCCATCGTTTTGAACCAGTCTGCACCAAAGGCAAGGAAGGAGGCCCTCCTTCATAAGAGATTTCCCTAAATTCGGATCATTTTCAGAAAATAATGTGATTCACAACGGCGATCTGCAAGTTGCAAAAGTGGTTGGACCGGAGGTTAAACGGTGAGGCCAACAAAGGAGGGTTCGCTATTTTCTTATTCTGACACCCTCAAACGACAGTCGACATTGGGAGTGTCTCAGCAGAAACATGTCTCAAGATATCGCACGTATATATCCAGCTGCTAGTGAGATCAAAGGGTACAGCCGATTGAACCAGTGGGATCAGGAGAAGCTGGACGAGTTGATCACCAAGTTCCGTCGTCCTCCCACTGGAGAGAGTGACGGGGTTAACACATGGGTGAAAGAGACCTCCAACGCGTAAGTTCAAGTTTCTGTACTGCGGGGATCTTCACGCTGATCAGAATTGTGTGCAACAGTGTCCAGCCTCCTCTCGATTCGGACAAGGCGTCGACGGATTTCGGTGAACCCGCTAACGATCGGCGAAGCTCGTGGCCGCCTCAACCCCAGACGAGCTCTAATGCCAATTCAAGACAACATGTCATTCCCGCTCTAGGCCTCGAACTACATAGCACGACGACATCTACCGTCAAACCTCTCGCCTCCGCTGCTCCCAACGGTGTCGAGGCGTCTACCCGCCGTGAAACCACCTCCACTACTCCTTCAGACTTGCCCGTATTCAAAGCGAACGTCGGGATTGCGGCAGCCAAGATCGAAGTTGCGAAAGCCCAGGTGAAGCAGGAGCTTGCGAAGCGGAAGCTTTTGGAGCGTCAGATCGCATTGCGCGCCATCCGGAGACGGTTGCGGAATGAAAGTACTCGCGTAGCAGAGGTCGCTAAGGAGGAAGCCAAGGAGGCGGAACAATCTATCGAGGAGGGTGAGAGTGATAGTAGATATGCGGACGCGCAGGTCCAGACTGAGGAGGAGGTCCGAGAGGTTCGAGAGAAGACGGAGGTTCCAGACGAGCTTGACGAGGAAGACGATGAACTACTGGTGAGCCCCAACCGCGCGCTGCAGTATAAGGGTGGTATGATTTACCGCCATTCGTACCCAAGCTCGCAGACTCGGACATCTCCATGGCGAAAGCGGAAATTCGTGTGGCTCAAGCGGAGGTCCTTTGGGAAGAAGCGAAATTGAGGCTCCTGCAGCGCGAAGTCGGACGTTGAAACCTAGCCCGAATCGGCTTGGTTTGGGATCACGACCCAAATTAGAATAACGGACCTCGCACTCCTTAGAATTTGCAATGATGCTTATGTAAGGTGAATGCCATTTTTGGAAGTGTAGGGACCTTCGAAGCTAGTTATAGGGAGGTCCTGTGCGACCACAACCACCCTCCTCCCCTCCTATATAGGATTAAGAAAGTTTTGAATCGTAGGCCTACCATTTCAGCCGTAAACACGCCTTATAAAGTTGGCTACGCACCTCGTGGAGGCTCTCAATGCTCAGGTATGTCGGGCTTGTGGGCGGGGGACTGCGAGCGGTGCATGCTGATATAACGCGCGCCCGCGATAGTATGCACTAACAAGTCCGCCAAAGGTTTGTGAACATCAAAACACACGTATAATTTAATGAGTATTGACATCGTGCTCTCGGAGATAAAGCCATCCCAGCAGGCGATGTCCAATTCGGCGTCTTCTACATAGACGATGGCAGGGAATAACTCACCTGGTATGTTCCCGAGAGATTCGGTCCTGCCTTGAGTGAAGCTGACATGAACACCCTCCGCAAACGGCAGGCGACACCTCGCTTGTGTAACTCTACTCAGATGAAGAACATCGCCAAACCCATTCGGTAAAGGAATCACTGACTACGATACCTTGAATGAGGACGACCAAATCAAAATCAAAAATCTTTTTGAGCATTACACGGGCCCGCTCAACAGCTTCGAAGACGCATTGCGGGCACAGGGACGGAAGTACAGCTTCGCTGAAGAGAGTGAACTGTAAGAGATACGACGCCATCCCCGCAAGCATCAACTCTAAACTGAGATACATTACTAGTCAAAGTCAAGCTCCACCGAGCGAGCGTTCAAGCTCTCCCGTCGAAGAGTCTGAAGTCGTCGGAGCCACGTGGGGAATAACCGAGCCCCTCTGCCCGGGCTCGTCTCCTGCTGCGATGCCCCTCTCGGAAACGACCTCTGTGGCTCCCCCCAAATACACACCTAATGCAGGATATTCGAACCGATCAAATGGCCGTCCATCCGTTGAGACTAGCAGATCCAAGTTCCTCGATCAAGAGAGGGAGGACCTTACGATCAGCGAGCTCGGGGTCAGCCTGCGAGTTCATGTTCCGATATATTACAAAGACTCACGCTTTCCCTTGCAGCTGTCGCTCGTTGATCTTGACATCGCTTCCGCTCGAGTCGAGCATGCGGCTTCCGTAGTTGATGTTGAGAAAGCGAAGAAGAATGTGGTGAGGCAAGTGGATCGACAAAGGGTAACGCCGAGGTCGCCGGTGCCTGGGAGGTCCTTGTTTCCGCTTTTGAGGATTCTTTTATCCCCGCCAACCGAAACTTCACCGAACGTTTTCTTCGCTTGTTCTTGCTACTACTCCGCGGAAGAACAGCATGCAAAGGGACACAAGACCTTTCAGAGTAGGATATGCAGAGTCGTCGTTCGGACGCTGTTCGGGTACGTCTCGGGTCGAAGGGTTAAACTTCAGTTACTCAACGTCATCAGCTGAACCCCCCCGCCATCGTCCTGAATCAGTCTGCACCAAAGGTAAGGAAGGAGGACCTTCTTCATAAGAAATTTACCTAAACTCGGATCATTTTCAGAGGGTACTAATGTGATTCGTACCGGCGAGCTGCAAGTTATAAAAGTAATTGGATCGGATGTCAAAATGTCAGGCCACTTCAACAAAGGTCTCGCTACTTCGCTATTCTGACATCTTCGAACAACAGTCGGCATTGGGAGTGCGTCAGCAAGACCATGTCTCAAGATATCGCACGTCTATATCCAGCTGCTAGCGAGATCAAAGGGTACAGCCGATTGGACCAGCGGGATCAGGAGAAGCTGGACGAGTTGATCACCAAGTTCCGTCGTCCTCCCGCTGGAGAGAGTGACGGGGTTAACACATGGGTGAGAGAGACCTCCAACGCGTAAGTTCAGGTCTCTGTATTACGAGAATCTTCACGCTGATCAGAATTGTGTGCAATAGTGTCCAGCCTCCTCTCGATTCGGACAAGGCGTCGACGGATTTCGGGGAACCCGCTAACGATCGGCGAAGCTCGTGGCCGTCTCAGCCCCAGACGAGCTCTAATGCCAATTCAAGACAACATGTCATTCCCGCTCTAGGCCTCGAACTACATAGCACGACGACATCTACCGTCAAACCTCCCGCCACCGCTGCTCCCAACGGTGTCGAAGCGTCTACCCGCCACACAACCACGTCTACTACTCCCTCAGACTTGTCCATATTCAAAGCGAACGTCGGGATTGCGGAAGCCAAGATCGAGGTCGCGAAAGCTCAGGTGAAGCAGGAGCTTGCGAAGCGGAAGCTTTTGGAGCGTCAGATCGCATTGCGCGCCATCCGGAGACGGTTGTGGAACGAAAGTACTCGTGTGGCGGAGGTCCCTAAGGAGGAGGTCAAGGAGGAGGCTCAGGAGGAACAACCTGTCGAGGAGGGTGAGCGTGATAGTAGATATGCGGATGCGCAGGTCCAGACAGAGGAGGAGGTCCCAGTGGTCCGACGAGAGATCCGCGAGAGGGCGAAGGTTCCAGACGAGCTTGACGAGGAAGAGGATGAACTACTGGTGAGTTCCAACCGCTGCAGTATGAGGATGGTATGATTTACATTCGTTCGTACCCAAGCTCGCAGACTCGGACATCTCCATGGCGAAAGCGGAAATCCGTGTGGCTGAGGCAGAGGTCCTTTTGGAAGAAGCGAAGTTGAAGCTCCTGCAGCGCGAAATGGGACGTCGAAACCTAACCCGAATCGGCTTAGTTTGGGATGACGACTCAAATGAGAATAACGGACCTCGCACTCATTAGCATTTGTAATGATGCTTATGTAAAGTGAATACCATTCTTGGAAGTGTAGGGACCTTCGGAGCTAGCTATAAGAAAGGTCCTCCTCGATAAGCCACACCACCACCACCCTTCCCCCTCCTGTATAACATTAAGAAAGTTTTCGATCGTAGCCTTACAATTTCAACCGTTAACATGCCTTATAAAGTTGGCTACGCACCTCGTGGAGGCTCTCAATGCTCAGGTATGTCGGTCTTGTGGGCGGAATACTGCGAGCGGTCATGCTGATATACGCGCGCCCGCGATAGTATGCACTAACAAGTCCGCCAAAGGTTCGTGAACATCAAAACACGCGTATCATTTAATGAGTATTGACATCGTGCTCTCGGAGATAAAGCCATCCCAGCAGGCGATGTCCAATTCGGCGTCTTTTACATAAACGATGGCAGGGAACAACTCACTTGGTATGTTCCTGAGAGATTCGGTCCTGCCTTGATCGAAGCTGACATGTACTCCCTCCGCAAACGGCAGGCGACACCTCGCTTGCGTCAACTCTACTCAGATGAAGAACATCGCCAAAGTATACCCATTCGGTAAAGGAATCACTGACTACGATACCTTGAATGAGGACGACCAAATCAAAATCAAAAATCTTTTCGAGCATTACACGGGCCCGCTCAACAGCTTCGAAGACGCGTTGAGGGCACAGGGACGGAAGTACAGCTTCGCTGAAGAGAGTGAATTGTAAGAGATATGACGTCATCCCCGTAAACATGAACTTTAAGCTGAGATACTTTACTAGTCAAAGTCAAGCTCCACCGAGCGAGCGTTCAAGGTCTCCCGTCGAAGAGTCTGAAGTCGTCGGAGCCACGTGGGGAATTACCGAGCCTCGAAGCCCGGGCTCGTCTTCTGCCGCGATACCCCTCTCGGCATCGCCCTCTGTGGCTCCCCACAAATACAAACCTAATGGAGGATATTCGAACCGATCAAATGGCCGTCCATCCGTTGAGACTAGCGGATCCAAGTTCCTCGATCAAGAGAGGGAGGACCTCACGATCAGCGAGCTTGGGGTCAGCCTACGAGTTTCATTTTCGATTACTATTACAAAGACTCACGCTTTCCCTTGCAGCTGTCGCTCGTTGATCTTGACATCGCTTCCGCTCGAGTCGAGCATGCGGCCTCCGTAGTTGATGTTGAGAAAGCGAAGAAGAAGAGTGTGGAGTGGGAGCTGAACCGCCTCCGCCGTAGAAATGAGGCAAGTGGATCCAGCACGCCGATGCAAGAGCACCTCGAGGGCCTTGAGCTTCAGGTAAAGGAGTTTCAAATTGTGATGTGGATCGAACGGTTCTTCGACGGCGAGGCTGACATTGGCGCCCTGCATAGGTTATTCAAGGTGATCTTAAAGTCGCCGAGGCGCAGTCTAAACTGGCCGATGCTCGGATTCGTAAGGCAGAAGCGAAGAGAGCTGTTATTGCCTTGCAGTTGACACAGGCTGGGAGAGAGGCAAAATGAGCGCGGAAAGTCCCGTAGACCATCTGACTCGGAGATAAGCAATTTTAGCCGTGTCCTCGTTTTTTTTTTCCTTGCGAACGGCCACGACGCTTCCTTATCATCGATTATCAACTCTGAATAAACGAATGCTGTTCGATGCAACGCCGCATGTAGTCTATCTTGTATTTTGGAAGGCCGATATTCCAAGCGCCCAAGATCCCCGAAACAAAGTATAAGAGGGTGCGCAGCAGGGCACTCTCACAACGACCACCAGCACTCTCATCTACTCAGGAATCACCGCAAAAGCTCCTGATATACGATTCAAAGTCATCTTGCCTGGTAATTCGGTAACATGGAAAACCCAACCGTCGATACGGGATTGGTAAGCAGGAAGGGCACCTCCGCCGGAACCAACCCTGACGTTTTGATATTACTTGTAAAAGGCCACTCTTGAAGCAGACGTTGAAAGTCCAGGAGCTCATGATGCCACTCCCCAACTCACAGACGAACAGGCAAAGCAGATCATAGTTGAAAAGGCGCCAAGGGCCCATGGCAGCTATGCCGACGTTTACAAAGGATTTTGGACCTCTCCGGCAGGGACCAACGAAGCTGTGAGGCTACTCTATACAGTGTGCGATTCAACCCTGACCTTTCTTGGTCCAGGTGGCTGTCAAAATCCTTCGATTCACTGGCAGCACGAAGGGCACCGATGAGGAACTGCGGGCGCTTGACGTCATTTACAGGGTATGAACGACTTACTTATACTTACTTATATCCCGAGAAAACATAACCTGAGACAAGTTCCCCGCTTATTAGCGTCTTGGGCGCGAAGTTTACATATGGCAGAGACTGAGTCACCCCCGCATTACCCCTCTCCTGGGCTACACCCGCACCGCGCGCATGATAGCCGACAGTGAGAGACCATCTATCATCTCACCATGGAGGGAGTTCGGGAACCTCGACAAATATATCAAAAAGAACCCCGGAGTGGACAGAATCGCTCTGGTTAGTAAAGGTCAATCCTCTAGGTATATGGAAGAGACTGAAACGCGCCTTGCAAATCTAGCTTATTCAAGCTGCCGAAGCTATAAATGTCCTCCACACGTTCGAACCTAACCCAATAGTCCATCTCGATGTCAAACCCGTGAGCAGAATTTTTTCCCTCCCCGATCGTTGTCAAGGCTGTCAGCTTACGACTCGACTGCAGGACAACTTTCTCGTAACCGACAATGGCGAAGTGGAGCTTTGCGACTTTGGAATCAGTCGCGTTCTTGAAGACGTGCCCTCGGGATTCACCACGGGTGCTGGCGCTGGGACCTTGCCCTTCCAAGCCCCAGAGTATCTAGTTGAAAATGAACGGTCTACTGCCGTCGACGTCTATGCCTTCGGAGGTGTAATGCTCAAGGTTTGTATTTCCCACTCCTACATCCAAGCAGAAGGAACTAACGAACCACCTTAAAGGTACTGACCGGCAAAGTGCCATTCGCAAGCGTACCTCAAGGTCGTCTGGTTATCGAAGTCGCCAAGGGTAAAAAACCCAACCGAAGAGAGTATCAGTTCAATCTCCCTCAAGCTATTGCCGATGAAGTGTGGAAATTAATGAACAAATGCTGGGCCTTGACACCAACCGAACGGCCATCCATGGCTGTCGTCATTGAGCAGGTGCGTCATCGCCCTCGCATATATTATTATTTGCGAGTATGAGACTAACCTCAAAGCCCCTTACGACCTAGCTCAACCAAATTGCAGCGAATATAAACGCATAACCGAACTAAAACTTGGATATGCTTAATGCAGTGTCTTTGTTTGTTAGCTGTGGCTTCGAGAGTTTTGACCGAGCTTCGAAGACGTATGTATAATGTCATGGCGTTAGAGGAATTCAAGGTCGTACTCCATTGAGAGCGCCTTCATTTGAGCACCCAACGAACTAGGCGATATGAATACCACTCCGCGAGGTTCAGAACCGCAATGCTGAGGCTGGGCTGCGACCAATGCATAGCCAAGCTCCATCAGTGGTTCGGATTTTTGACATGCTGCCGTCTCTGCTCTTCTCTGTCAGGCACCTTGGACAATCTCGGTGCCTGATGACCCCCTTCCTCCCCGCCTCTGCTCCACAAACGAATTGCCCCGCTCCTCCATTTTTCCCTTTCCATGGCCACCCGCGCTAGTCTCGACCTGTTTCACAGATTATGTCATTCCGCATAAGCGCTGCCCCTCCTGAATTGCACTTTAGATGATTCGAGGGCTTCAGGAACTTCTTTCGAATCCCTCCATTTTCCTATTCACGCCCTTTGCGGCCAAATTTATTGGATCGCCGAAACTGCGCTTCCCGGACGTGTCCTCATTTGACCGTCTAAGAATCCCATCCGTGGTAGTATTTGGTACGTTTAGGTCACGAAGCTCATCTCGTGAATTCAGTTTGGCGCCGAGAGACCTTGGTTTGGGGGTCGGTTGTTTGGGACTGGACGATCGCTGGAGGCTTGACTGTGGATGATCTTCGGCTCAGCAAGATTGACCCCACTCAGATGCTCCACGAATAGTCTCGGGTACCCGTGCATTAATACCTCGCCCGAGTATTAATACCCCCAGAATAACAGCTAACTGTTATCAGCAACAGCCCTCACCTCTCCCTCTGGCACATACGTATACACAACGATGCAGGCTGGCAGCGCACCCCCACGCATACTGGTAGGTGTTCCACGGGGGCCTCTTTTCTCTCGCTATTACCATTAAATTTTACGACAGGTAACGGAACCAGTGTTTCTTCAAGCAATCTTTCCGGAGACCCCAGGTTTCAGGGTACCTCCACTCGACATTGACGCAGCGAGTACAATTACTATCGACCCAGAAGCAGCATTTCCCGGCGGTTACGCTGAAGTATTTCGAGGAAGCTGGGTTCCGCCCGGAAAGACTGAGCGAGAGACGGTAAGGAAATCATGGTTTGTCATTCGCGATCTGGAGCGAGCTGATTGTGGGAGGACAGATCGCAGTAAAGATATTCCGGGCTCGAGGAAATATTATGTCGGAGGAGGGCGAGATGGAACAGCATGAACGAATCGTCAAGGTACCTTAGTGGCACTCATACCTATTACATGCAACCTGACGACTCTAGTACTATTAGCGCCTTGCTAGGGAAGTAACGATATGGCAAACGCTCAATTCTAAGCGCATCGTGCCCCTGTACGGTTACATCCCTCATGCGCCCATTCCGACACATAAAGACAGACCCTGCGCCATCTCCCCGTGGAGACGCCAAGGCAGTCTCGCAAAGTTCCTAAGAGACCACCCGCAGACGGACAGACTGGCTTTGGTACGCAACCGCTAGCTGATGCCTGCAGTCGAGACTTACAGCTATATGTTGGTGAATAGCTCATTCAGGCTGCCGAAGCCGTAAATGTCCTTCACACGGCGCCGGTGCCTATTGTCCATTTGGATATCAAGCCTGTGAGCGGTCTGATTATCCCCAGGATTAATCCAAGAAAGCTAATCTCATATTTATCGCGTAGGATAATTTCATCGTGAACGACGATAACGAAGTTGAACTCTCCGACTTTGGAATCAGTCGGCTCTTGAACGGTGCTCCATCCGGATTTACGACAGGAACTGGCTCAGCAACATACGCCTTCGCAGCTCCGGAGTATATGCTCAACCCGGAACTCTATTCGACGGCCCTGGACGTATATTCGTTCGGATTGTTTATGCTCGCCGTAAGTCTGGGCATATCCTCACAATGCCCTGAGACTCGACGCCTAATTAACCACGAACCAGATTCTTAGCGGCACAGTGCCCTTTATAGGCCTAACAAACGCCGCGATAATTATCAAAGTAATTGGCAGGCAAAGGCCTGAGCCAGCTGATTATCCAATCCCCCTCAATCCCACCGTGGTAAATGAGCTTTGGGCGTTGATGAACAGATGCTGGAGCCATGAGCGGCAAAATCGACCTGCCATGACGGTGGTGATACAAGAGGTAATTACTTACATGTCATCTTACCTGCATTCACGGCTAAGCATTCCTTTACCGACCAGCTTAATCGAATTTCGAAGCTAGCTCAACACAACAGTTTCTAATAGATCGTCAGCTCCCTCGAGATAAGGGTTGAAAGGGGAAGCTACAAATTCAAACCGACTCAGGAGTGTTCATCGAAGTTTGTAATTACATATGGTTTCGCAAATGAGGTGAAAAATTCAGACTGAAGTGTATGCTGGCTTCATGCGGCGACGAGCAACTTCTCGCGCTACTTGGTCAGGCTCTCGTTCAGACAGATCAAACCGATTTGGATGAGAGAGATGGCCTGGACGGGGGCATTGGGCGAAATTTATATTAAATTCTGGGAGTATTTGGATGTGAACGTGCGTGTCAGGGGTTTGACGAACCCAGTCTGGAGGGTTAATTTAACAGCGATTCCCCCCACTTTGACAAGATGGCACCTAGGAAAATCAGAGCGCCGCCGAGGAGAGGGATCCAGAAGAAGCACGCCCCAACTGTGTTATTGAAGTTGGTGATGGATTGACTGGGATACCCAGAGTCAGAAATTCGGAAGCGACGGGGAGAGTGTACAGAACCGAAGAACTCACTTAATCGTCTGCAGGCTTTGCTGAATCTCCGGGAATTGCTGCCCGACGCTCGAAGCGGGAGCGATCGTCTTTCCGACAGTCTATTTCGAAGTCCACGCTTAAGAGGTCATTTCGTTGCGGTGGAGAGTTTGAGCAACACGTACCGTCACAAAGTCAAAGGTCGCGTAGAAGAGCGTGTTGTCGTCTTGTCCGCCACGGATCTGGTCGGCTGGCTGACCGACAAGCGATTTGACCTGAGAAGTCGTACTGAGGAGGACCGAGTTGACTTGATTCAACACGCCTTGAACTGCGGCGACGTCGATTTGAGCGGTGCTGTTGCTGAAGGGGATGAGTTCTATCGTGACGCGCTCGTCAGTAGTGCTTTTGACAAGCGGCGCCCAACCGGGATCAGCGCAAACGTACTTTGGATTTGAGGAGTGAGGGTCGCAACCTTGGCCTGGGCTGAGGCGAGGATGTCGGGGTAGGTGAGGGACGACGCACGGACCTCCAACTCGTTCGAGCCAGAGAGTTGAACGGGCTTAGCCACGACCGACGTCAAAGACGCAGAAAGCGCGGCAACGACTGGGAGGATGGCTCTGAAGAAACGCATGGCAATAGGCGAGCGAGAGGAGGAGGGTGAGGATTGATTGCTTGGTTTTGTTAGACGAGGAGAAGGTTGAATGCTGACTAGACAAAAGTCTTCAGACCTTGTCCATTTTATACGTAGACTCTACAAGCGAGACGACGAGCATGACCCCAACGATTTTGAGTTCAGCTCCTCCGAGTCCGAGTGATGCAGTCCGACCAAAGGTTCTGACCTATTTTCCAAAGAATAAAGTTCAGAATGAACTGAATTCGAAAGGCGTCGGGAAAATGGGCGGGCGACTCTCGGCTTCCACTCGTCCGGATGTGAGAAGCGTGCGCGGTCGGCCTTGAACCCAATCGATGCGCAATGCAGAAAGAGCAGTATTAGCCACAAGTGAGGTGCGATGGCTCAATTGTCGACTCTGCCGACGAGATCAAGTGAGGTCAGGGCCAAGCGGATACCGATTTACCCGTCAAACTCACCACCATGGACCGCATTGCCGATAGCCTCGATCCAGCCGGTTCTCTCCATTCAGTTGATTAAGGTTTCGTGCTTACACGTCGGCTGCGGTGCTTGGTTGTCCGGAAATGGATTCCAAGCCACCATTCCCAGCCGGCGTGCGTCCTCGGAGAATCGCCGGGGTAGAGGGTCTCAGAGGGTCGTGTATTTTGGGAACAGCTGAGAATTCCTGCCAAGTCGGAGGTTAAGGCACCCTTCAGAATCCTCGAAGCAGAGTGAATAATGCAGAACCGTTCGATCACCGGATTGAGCACGCTGATTTCCCAAAAAGGAGGTCCGACCTGAACGGCTATAGCTACCGCATGCGTCAACCGGAGAGGATTGTATAAGTCTCATATCGTAGTATCGCATTGCGTGATTCGTCTCTCGCACCTTTTGAGTTGTAGGCTGTTTGAGAGACATCCATACGCCTCTTTGGGACCTGGGTGCATGCTGTCTCCGGGATCCGACCGAAGCGAAGGGTGTTCTCTGGGGAGTGAGCAGCGGACCCGTTTTGCCTTGCGTAGAATAAAGCTTGTGGAGGACTTCAATACATTTGATACGCCCTCTGGTAATCCACCGGGAAAGGAAGGATGGAAAATAAAACGCGAGAGGATGAACGAACAGCAGAACGTCACTGTTTGTTCTCAGGTACTGTTTGTCATGTTTAATATCTAACATGGCGCCATTTTGTTGGGACAAAATCTGCACGATGCAGCTGAATTCAAATGAGAATGAAAGAAACGGTGATGCTAAGGTGCTAAGGGATTCCCTGTTGTCATATTCGATGGTCAAAACGAGTTCTCTCCAACGTCCGGCTAGTCCTCAGAGAGCACCTATATTCGGGGCAGCTATCCAAGCCACTTCTCATGAGAGCGGCTCGAGATGCAGTGTCTTTTAGTCAACAGAAGGTGTTAGATTTGCCACTTTGTACCGCTGTCTCAACCCATTGTGACTCACGACCTGTCTCCAGCTAAGGTTGCTGAAATATCGCAAAAACGCCTCCTTGTCGGCAGGAACATGAATGCGGTTGTCATTGAATCCCGAATATACTAGGAAACATGCATCGCACTGGCCTATGAGTAGATAAACTGATTAATGTCATTACTGATTGGTAGATAGCCACCCACTTCCGTCAGTTCTCTGCAGCATAGCGGTTATGTTACCATCCTCCCCAATTGACCACGTGTGGTTCCATTGGGTTCTTGAACCCTCCGACGATTCCATCATTAACCCATACCTAGCAAATTGTGATCACGGAGGTGTTTCCGGCTCTATAGTAGTGAACTTACTCGTGCGTCCTTCCAGGACTCAAGGGGCAATTTGATCCGGATCCTCTGATAGCAAGACTCTCTTCCCTCCCCTATTTACTTAGGGCATGAGTAAGAAAGCCTGGGAAGTAGCAGCCGAACATACATGAAACCTGACGGTCCGACTCAAAGAGTCCGTCTCAAATAAATTGGCTTTGCTGGAATCGAATATGAAAACCCCTTTTTGGGGGCCTATATCAAGATACCCGCTTTGAGTGTGGTCCTCAAAGTCCACCCTAATGCGACCGATTTTCACAGTTACAACCGACGGTGGCGGGGCCGCCGGCGTAGCACTCGACCGGGAGCTGAAGATTGGGCGGTTATAACTCTTTGTATCAACTCTCCTTTAGCATTTGAGACCTACCTGATCGACGCCGGGGCTGCGGAAGGTACGGTGGCTGGTGCCGGTGGCCTTGCAGCAAATTCGGTCAAGATCGCGCGCTTCAGGAGTTTCCAGTCGTTCTGAGTATCTTCGTCCAACGTCTCATACCATAGGAGTGCCTTTCTTGAGAAACAAGAGTATGCAAGCTCTGCTATCCAAGTCGTGTCTTTTTGCCTCCCAGCTGCGAAAGCGTGCTTGTTCACCGCCCGGACAAAGTCCTGGGCCTCTTCAGCACTCTCTCCGGTAAAGTCGAGCTCGTTATGTTCTCCTATGCTCGCAAATGCATCCGTAAGAATCATATGCTAGACAAGATCCGAATGAACTCACCGCTTTGGCTTGCCATCTAGAGTCATCGCTGGACCTTCGAGATGGGAGATACGGAGATACCGGTTTTAAGTTCCTCGATATCAAGCATGCACTGCATCTCAACCCATCCAACCAAGCACTCGAAGCTAGATGATAACTCAACAAGGCACAGATCGCCCGAGGCACGCCCGGATGCTTCGATGCGGCAAACAAATTCGCGGAAAGATATATTTGGTACTGAGCAATTGAAGAGGCGGTTGGCTCCACAACCATCAGTCAAGAGCATAGGGCAAGAGCCGAGTTTTGCTGATCGGATCACGAATGGAGGTGATTTTACCGGATTGAGCAAGCTGGTTTCTTAAAAAGGAGGTCCGACGTGAACGGCCACCGCATGCGTCAACCGGAGAGTGTATAAGGCTTGTCAATATCGTCGTATCGCAATGCGTGATTCGTCTCTCTCACCTTCTGAGTGGTACACTGTTCGAGAGACATGCATGCGCCTCTTTGGAACCTAGTTGCGTGCAGCTCCGGGATCCAACCGAAGCCAAGGGTGTTCTCTGGGGACTGAGCAGCGAACCAGTCCTGCCTTGCATAGAATAATGGTTGTGGAGGACTTCAATACATTTGATACGCCCTCTGGTAATCTACCGCGAAAGGAAGATGGAAAAGAAAACGCGGAAGGATAGACGAACTTGACAAACAGCAGAACGTTGGTGTTTGTTCTCTGGTACGGTTTGTCATGTTTAATACTCAACATGCATCGCGCAGTCTCGTTAAGCAGAATCTGCACGATGCAGCTGAATTCAAAGGAGAATCAAAGAAATGGGTGGTGCTAAGGTGCTAAGGGATTTCACGTCGTCATATTCGATAGTCGAAACGAGTCCTCTCCAACGTCCGGCTAGTCTTCAAACAGCATCTATATTATGCCACTTCTCATGATAGCGGCTCGAGATGCAGTGTCTTTTAGTCGGCAGAAGGTGTTAGACTTGCCGCTTTGCGTTGTCTCAACCCATCGTGACTCACGACCCGTTTCCAGCTAATGAAATGGTAATGCCGCACCAATGCCTCCTCGTCGGCGGGAACATGAATGCGGTTGTTCTCGAATGGTGAATAGACTAAGAAGCTTCCATTGTATTGGCCTGTGGGAAATACACTGATTAGTGTCATCACCGGTCGGTAGATAGCCACCCACTTCCGTCAGTTCTCAGCAACATAGCCGTGATTTTACCATCTTCCGCAATTGACCACGTGTGGTTCCATTGGGTCCCTGAATTCACAGATGATTTCATCATACAACCAAACCTAGCAAATTGTGATCACGGAGGTGTTACGGTTCTCTGACAGTGAGCTTACATGTGGATCCCAGGACTCAAGGGGCAATCCGGTAAGGTTCCCCTAATAACAAAACTCTCTTCACTCCCCTATCAACGGAGGGCATGAGTTATATAGGTCGGGAAGTAGCAGCCGAACATACCTGAAACCTAAAAGTCCGACTCAAAGAGTCCGCCTCGAATATATTGGCTTTGCTGGAATCGAGTGAGAAACCCCCGAAAAGACTTTCAGAGGTTAAACAGAGATACCCGCTTTGAGTGCGGTCCTCGAAATCGACCCTAATGCGACCAATCTTCACAGTCACAACGGACGGTGGCGGAGCCGTCGGCGTAGGGATCGACGGTGAGCTGAAGATTGGGTGGTTATAACGCTCTGTATCGACTCCCCTTTCGCGCGTGGTACCTACTTTACCAACACCGGGGCTGCGGAAGGTACGGTGGCTGGTGCCGGCGTCCTTGCAGCGAATTCAGCCAGAATCGCGCGCTTTAGGAGCTTCCAGTTGTTTTGAGTCTCTTCGTCCAACGTCTCATACCATAGGAGTGCCTTTCTTGAGAAACAAGAGTATGCAAGCTTTGCTATCCAAATCGTGTCTTTTTGCTTCCCAGCTGCGAAAGCGTGCTTGTTCACCGCCCGGACAAAGTCCTGGGCTTCTTCAGCACTCTCTCCAGTAAAGTCGAGCTCGTTATGTTCTCCTATGCTCGCAAATGCATCCGTAAGAATCACACGTTGGACGAGATCCAAATGGACTCACCGCTTTGACTTGCCATCTGGAGTCAACGCTGGACCTTCAAGATGGGAGATCCAGAGATATCGGTTTTAGGTTCCTCGATATCAAGGGTGCACTGCATCTCAACCCATCCAACCAGGCACTCGAAGCTAGATGATAACCCAACAAGGCACAGATCGCCCGAGGCACGCCCGGATGGATGGAAAATAAAACGCGGGAGGATGGACGAACTTGACGAACAGCAGAACATTGCTGTTTGTTCTCAGGTACGGTTTGTCATGTTTAATACTCAACATGGCGCAGTCTCGTTAAGGCACAATCTGCACGATGCAGCCGGATTGAAATGAAAATGGGAAAAAAAGGGTGATGCTAAGGTGCTAAGGGATTCCACGCTGTCATATTCGGTGGTCGGAACGAGTTCTCTCCAACGTCCACCTGGTCTTCAGAGAGCACCTAGATCCAAGGTCGCTATCCATGCCGCTTCTCATGATAGTGGCTCGAGATACAGTGTCTTTTAGTGAGCAGAAGGTGTTAGATTTGCCGCTTTGCATCACCGACTCGACCCACTGTGACTCACGACCTGTGTCCAGCCAAGGATCCCGTAATGCTGCAAGAACGGTTCCTTGTCGGCGGGAACATGAATGCCCTTGTTGTCGAATGGCGGATAGACAAAGAAACCTGCATCGTATTGGCCTATGGGCAGATAAACTGATTAATGCCATTACCGAGCGGTAGATAGCCACCCACTTCCGTCAGTTCTTAGCAACATAGCCGTTATGGTGCCATCCTCCGCAATTGACCACGTGTGGTTCCATTGGGTCCCTGAATCCGCCGACGATCTCATCATGAAACCAAACCTAGCAAATTATGATCACGGGGTGTAACCTGTTCTAGGGTAATGAGCTTACACGTGCGACCGAGGACTCAAGGAGCAATCTCGTGAGCCTCCCCTGATAGCAAGGCTATCTTCACTCCCCTATTTACTTAGGGAATGAGTAATATAGGCTGGAAAGTAGCAGCCGAACGTACCTGAAACCTGACAGTCCGACTCAAAGAGTCCGCCTCAAATATATTGGCTTTGCTGGAGTCGGATGAGAAAACCCCGCAAGACCCTCGGGAGGTTATACAGAGATACCCGGTTTGACGATCTTCGAAATCGACCCTAATGCGACCGATTTTCACAGTCACAACCGACAGCGGCGGAGCCGCCGGCGTAGGGCTCGACGGAGAGCTGAAGAGTGGGCGGTTATAGCTCTCTGTATCGACTCCCCTTCTGCATGTGACACCTAACTGACCAACGCCGGGGCAGCGGAAGGCACGGTGGCTGGCGCCGGCGGTCTTGCAGCAAATTCAGTCAAAATCGCGCGCTTCAGGAGTTTCCAGTCGTTTTGAGTCTCTTCGTCCAACGTCTCATACCATAGGAGTGCCTTTCTTGAGAAAAATGAATATGCAAGTTCTGCGATCCAAATTGTGTCTTTCGGCCTCCCGGTTACGAAAGCGTGCCTGTTCACCGCCTGAACAAAGTCCTGGGCTTCTTCAGCACTCTCTCCAGTAAAGCTAAGTTCGATATGCTCTCCTATGCTCACAAATACATTCGTAAGAATAATACACTAGACAAGATCCGAATGGACTCACCGCTTTGACTTGCCATCCAGGGTCGTTGTTCACGATGGAGATCCGGAGATATCGGTTCTAAGCTCCTCGATATCGAGGGTGCACTGCATCTCAACCCATCCAACCAAGCACTCGAAGCTGGATGATAACCTAACGAGGCACAGATCGCTAAAAGCACGTCCAGATGCCTCGATATGGCAAATCAATTTTATTCCGTTCAGGGAAAAAGATATATCTGGTACCGAGCAAGTCATGAGGCGGTTGGGTCCACAACCATATGTCAGTCATGAGCACTGGGCAATAGCCGAGCTCGCGAGTTTTGCTGACTTTATCACGAATGGATATGGAAATCCTTCTGTTTATTCTCGGCCATGACAACATTTTATTGGCCAATGCCATTCGGAACGCTTTTCTTAACCTTAGCATACCACATGCACCCGACTCGATCCCGGTATTACCTCGGAGGTAATACCAAGAGCCCTTTTACTGGTGATGATAGTTCGATCGAGAACGAACTTGAACGAGACGTCTTCGCCTCGTCGTCCGGCGTCGTTGGCAGGATCCTCAGGACGGAGCTATGGATATGTCGTTTATACACAGAGGGCTATTCGTTTAGCAACCGCCACCGCCTCCACCGCCACTGCTCGTAGCCGATGCGCTGGCTCCGCTCACTGCCGCGTTTCTACGGCTCTATAGATAGAGAGGGTTCAGTCGATTGACGTCCCCCGAATGCAGCCATAATAATTTCATCTTACCTTCTCCTTGTCCTCGCGCTTCTTTTCCATCATCAAAGCGGATACGACAATGAAATCGAGCACCGCAGGGGCGGAGTAACTCTGGTCTACTGACAGGCTTGCAGGGCTGAAATACGTCAAAATGTGAAGTCAGCGTAAACATAATAGTGAAAATTACTAATAGAGGAGGCATACATGTTAGAGTGCAAGAGACGAGTCATCCTTTGGGTGTAGGTTGCCACGCGCCGCCCGGAATCAGCAAAGCACTACGAAGATCCATTATTAACCGTAGAAGGACTCTGCAAACACAAAATAACCTACCTCTTTCTTTTTCCAATAATATTCTCTTCCATCACCAGCCGTGAACCAGTACTCTCCTGAACTGAACAATCCGGTGCTACGATGAACCAACAATCTACCGCAGTCAATTCCGCTGATGACAACGTTCTTGCTGCTGGTCCATCCGCCCCAATTTATCTCTCCAACAGGCTTAAAACTTCCTTTAGGTCCAATTCGAGAGATTGATGACGCTTTCTTTCCACCAAGCAATCCCTTCGTCAAATCAAGCTGGTAGACAACGGCTCCAGTGGGGTCGTTGACGCGGCCGTAGAAAGGGTTGTCTGGAAAGGTAAACGTTATGACCGACGAAGGATATGCGCTTGATGCGGACATGGTTTGAATAAGTGTGGTTGAGAGGATGGGAGAGGAGTGATAACCACTGGGCAGTCCAAAGGATCGCCGGTGGCTCTGCTGCGCCACGGCTCCAAGCAAAAATGACGAAATGCACGTGATTGTTCACCCTTAGCGCCTGCATTGTTTCTGCAGACAGAATCTCCGACTCTTGCTCCTCGCCCCAAGCTTTATCACTGCTGTTGGTCAATCGGAATTTCTTCCAGGTTGGCCTACCTGGCCAGGAGTGGCTTCGCCGGGTTTCAGCTGTTCCTTGTGTGACGTGACAACCCATGCACTGTCACATCTGAGCAAAAAGCGCGCGTCAGTGCGCCTCCTACCTTGACCTCGTCTTTTCCTCATCAGCCATCGCCTCTTTCAATCGAGCTTATGCTTTCCTTTCGCTCATACAAAGTATCCACTCGTGTTAAAGACCTGCCCATTTACCAACCCGAATACAATGAACACAAGAAAACCGCTACCTGATCGCGTCGGAGGCAGGTCAACGTTACACCATCTTCTGTCAGAAAGACGACGCTTTTCGTTACACAGCTGCGGCAAGAGTTTTTCTAGATGGAAACAAACGCCCCGCCGATTGTTTGCTGATGGGAAAGGAGGTCCATTCTATATGCTTCGGCGGCATAAGGGTATCCGGAGGGGCAAGAGCCGAGTTTTGCTGATCAGGTCACGAATTGTAAAAATCCTTTTATTTATTCCCAGTCCATGACAACATTTTATGTAATGGCCAATAGCATTCGGAACGTTTTCTCAACCTTAGCGTTGATCCACATTCACTCGAGCTTATACTAAGAACCCTTTTACTGGTGATGATAGTTCAACTGAGAACGAACTTGAAGGAGACCTCTTCGACTCGTCATCCGGCGTCGTCGGCGGGATCCTCAGGACGGACCTATGGATATGTCGGCTATACACAGAGGTCTATTCTTTTAGGTTATTGTAGCTTAGCAACCGCCACTGCTCGCAGCTGATGCGCTGGCTGCGTTCACGGCGGCGTTTGTACTGTTCTATCGATAGAGAGAGTTCAGCCGATTGATGTCCGCCAAATGCAGCCATAATGATCTCATCTTACCGTCTCCTCGTCCTCGCGCTTCTTTTCCAGCATCAAAGCGGATACGACAATGAAATCGAGCACCGCAGGGGCGGAGTAACTCTGGTCCACAGACAGGCTTGCAGGGCTAAAATACGTCAAAATGTGAAGTCAGCGTAAATATAATAGTAAAAATTGCTAATAGAGGAGGCATACGTGTTAGAGTGCCGGAGACGGATCATCTTTCGGGTGTACGTTGCTACGCGCTGACCGGAAGCAGCAAAGCACTTCAAAGATCGATTATTAACCATAGCAGGACTCTGCAGACACAAGAGAACATACCTCTTTCTTTTTCCAATAGTATTCTCTTCCGTCACCAGCCGTGAACCAGTACTCTCCCGAACTGAACAATCCCCTGCTCCGATGAACCAACAACTTACCGCAGTCAATTCCGCTGATGACAACGTTCTTGCTGTTGGTCCATCCGCCCCAGTTTATCTCCCCAACAGGCTCAAAACTTCCTTTGGGTCCAATTCGAGAGATTGATGACGCTTTCTTTCCACCGAGCAATCCCTTCTTCAAATCAAGCTGGTAGACAACGGCTCCAGTGGGGTCGTTGACGCGACCGTAGAAAGGGTCGTCTGGGAAGGTAAACGTTATGACCGACGAAGGATATGCGTTTGATGTGGACATGGTTAGTACAAGAGTGGTTGAGAGGATGGGAGAGGAGTGATAACCACAGGGCAGTCCAAAGGGTCGCCGGTGGCGCTGCGGCGCCACAGCTCCAAGCAAAAATGACGAAATGCACATGATCGTTCACCCTTCATGGAGCAAAGAGCGAAGGGCATTACAGACATCGAAGAGCGAAGCGGGCTCCAACTCAGTAGCCCACAGACGAATTTCAAACTTGTGGGGTGGGGGAATACACATGCGTTGTTGCTTTTGCAGCCTGAATCTCGGAGTCTCGCTCCTCGCCCAAAGCCCTGTTGGTCATAAGAAATTGCAGCTTCCAGGTTGGTCTACCTGACCATGAGGGGAAGAAGTAGTTATGGCTTCTCCAAGTTTCAACTATTCCTTGTGTGACGTGACAGCCCGTACGCTACCACATCTGTGAAACATTTAGCAAAAGCGAGTCACGCAAATCCACGTGCGAATGCAGCTGATAAGCAGAAGCTCAGACAGCAGACCCTGACGCTATTATCGATGATAAGCACCTAAAAATCCCAAGCATTGTGCGTCTTGAGACCCGGGCCCGGGTCAAATTTTGTCCGAAAAGTATTCAAGGGCGTCTGATCATTTTGGAAGCATGGTGATACTGTGTGACAACAACGAAGACCCCGTCGCGGCCGACCACCTCCAACGCGCACCGTACCTCCCCCACCTTTCAACCACATCCATTACAATGCTCAACTTCCGTTATTTCTCTATCTCAATCCAAGTCGACAGCAAGGGCCTTCCTGAGTACCAAACCGAATACCACGATGACACTAAGACAGCCACTTGCTGGATTCCATCCGAAGCGGGCCAACGGTTTACGATTCGCTGTGAGCAAGAGAGAAGCTTCAACTACACGACATCAGCTGGAATATATTTAGATGGAAGTGAAAAGGCGGCTACGAGAGTGCTGATGGGGAAGGGAGGGAATTTCTCTGGCAGGGTCAAGACCGTCAAAACATCCTTAACCACAAGATGTCCACTCCAGTTTGCGTCGTTAGAATCAACCGGTGGGCAGTAATAAATATAGGCTATTGCAATACAACTGATCACTGATCACTCACCGCCCGCTCAATTCGGCTGTCCTAGATGACGACAAATACTTGGACTCTGGGCTAGACTTCAAAGCCCCAGGTACCATTCGGGTCCAAATACGCCGGGCGCTTGTTACCGGCCAGAGAGACTGGGAAGCGAGGGCGCTGCCCGTGAATAGACTCGTTGTCCACGAAAAAAGCAAGAAGGCAGGTGGACATGTAACCAGGCATGTCAAGGCACTTAACTACCAATGTCTTCTGACTTCTCTCTTTAGGCTGGGAGACCCCGAGTCTTGCCAAGTCAAGAAGATTCATATTGCCAAACCCCTGACTCCAGCTGACAGGGATCCGTGGGTCACTTTTGAATTTCGATATCGGTCGGCTGGTCTGTGGTTTCGTCGTTGTGTCATTAGCGACCACTGAACCATAGGTCCCTTCTTATCGCAGCCACGTTACAAGCCGAAGGAATCATGCCTAAAGCTACGAGGAGAGAAAATGAAGAGATTGACGAACGATCTGAGGGAGGCAAAGCGGTACTTAAGGCTGAGCTTTGGGATATCGATGTAAGTCTCATCGTCTGAAAAGATTCTAATGGTCGGTTGAACCTTTTTCTGACTTGCAGGCTGCACAAGCGTCCCTGGATGCGCGAACTGCTAGAGTCCGCGCTCGGCATGGTCCCATATCTTTAAAGCGAGGCACCTCTCCGATCTATGTTCCAGGGAGTGTTGTTGGCAAAATGTTTGATCTGACATCTGAGTGCGTGCTATGAACCGTCTACACTTTAATACCGTCTAATGGCGTGTCCACTCGCAGCGACTAACCCTTCACGTTCCATGGAGTGCTTCGCCGAGCGCGGTACTCGACTGCATTGTGCTATACAAATAGTATCGAACGCAACCTGAACCATAATAGCTCCTCTCCTTGCACTAGAGGGTGCCTTTCCGGTTTCCATCATTGGTGCCTCCAGTACAGCGTGGAGCGCCGATTGTCCAACACGCGTACCCAGCGGATGCCGTCTATATCATTCGTTTTTCACTCAAGCCTACCCCTGTTGTCAGTCTAAGGTTCAAGTCGCGTTTCACAGGTTGATCTGTCCGGCTGTGGGCGGAGAGGTGCAGGGCGTAGTTCATTTGGGTTTCGGCTGGTTTCTGGTGTGACGTGACAAACTTGTCACATCTGTTGGGTTGAAAGAAAAACCACCATCTTTTCTTTTCCTCACCCATCGCCTCTTTCCAATCATGCTCGACTTCCGTTCCTACAAAGTATCAGTCCGCGTCAATGACCAAGACGTACCCATTTACCGACCCGAATACGATGAAGACACGAAAACCGCAACCTGTTGGATCGCGTCAGAAGAGGGCCAAGCCTTCACAATCTTTTGTCAACAAGCCGAGTCTTTCCGTTACACAAGTTCGGCAGAAGTCTGTCTCGATGGTAGCAGAAAACCGGCCACTGGTATAGTGTTGGGAAAGGGGAGAAACTATTTTGGACACATCACCGGGGTCAGGGTCTCACAGACCTCCCGTCGTCCGTTCGAGTTTGCGTCTCTGGAAACAACAGGTATGAGAAAGTCCATTTAGCAGAGGTACTCTACTCATCTAATGCATTCCCGCTGGTGCTATTTTAAGATGATGATGCTTATCTCGATCAGCCGCTTGGCCTGAAAGCACCAGGCACCATCCATGTACAGATGTCCCGAGTGCGAGTGACTAGAGATTCCGTGTGGAAGCCCCGCCGCGTACCTGAAGCAGCGTCAATTGTTCACGAGAAAAGCAAGAAAGCTGGTGGCCACATAACTCGGTGGGTTGATATGCTCTTCCCTCGCAAATAGTCAATGTGTGCTAATGGAATTGGGCAGGCTCGGGAAGCAGGAAGTTGCTGCCCCAGCCCCTAAACCCATAAAGCACAAGCCCTATCATCCCTCGGACATTGATCCATGGGTTTCATTCGAATTCCGATACCGGCCAGCTGGTACGGCAAGTAGCGCAACCCTTCGTTTGTTAGAACTCACACCGGTGTTGTCGACTTACAGCGATATTACAAGCGGAAGGAATTATGCCGAAGCCTCAAGCTTCTCAGAACAATAGTCCCCATGAAGATGATGATGACGAGATGGAAGCTGAACATAAAGCCGAAATCTTAGCATTAGAGGTGAGTAACGACCGACGGGAATATCGGCCAGAGACTCATCAAACCCTACGGACTTGCATCAAGGCCGAACAAGCTGCCTTAGACGCACGCAGAGCTGCTCTGAAAGCCAAAGCCAAGAACATCAACATCAAACGGGAAGCTTCTCCCATCCGTGTGCCCCGCAATACAGTGGCCGGAGTAATCGACCTTACACTTGAGTACGTCCGCATTTACTTTGGTGGAGATTCGACAGGAAGATTTACAGAGTCGCCTCCTTAGTGATTAATAGATGATGGGCTTCGAACCTCCCTAGGAAGTTAGTAGAACTTTCTACTCTAGGATTTTCAAGCCTCGCAATCCGTTACACCTTACATTAGTGCAGATGGTTCCAGTTCGATAAATATTTTGGACACGAGTCTACTTGCGGAAGCAAAGATCAGGGGCAAGCATTACCCGTCGATACTAGGCTCTTCATATGCACCTGAAGTATTTTGGACTGATAGTCATGGAACAGCCCACTTCGACAAAGTAGGCTCGAAAGAACATCAATAAATTTGATACAGGCCATGCTACGGTTACTACATAAGAGGAAGGGCGCGACTTTTGGAACGGACAGGAAAGACATTCATTTCTCCAAGAGCTTCTCACCAACTTGGTCAAGATGGCGCCGGCAATGATAAGACCAATGCCGATGAGCGGGATGAACCACACGAAACACTCGGCAACATTGTTGCCAAAGTCCGTGAGTGATTGGCTGGGAAGGGTAAGGGTCAGAGATTCAACCACCGACCAGGACAGCAGGTGGAACCAAGAAACTCACTCGATTGTGTCTAGGCTGCGCTGAATCTCGGGGACGCTGACGTTCGCAGCGGGAGCGATCGTCTTGCCAACGGTCTGTTTCGCCCCGTATTAAGCATTCATTTCGGCACGACCAGAGTCTAGCAGTACGTACCGTAATAAAGTCAAGGGTCGAATAGTACAACGTGTTGTCGTCTATTCCACCACTAATCTGAGCATTGGGTTGACCAACGAGTAATTTGACCTGGGAAGTCGCGTTAAGGACAACCGCGTTGACTTGACCTAATACGCTTTGAACGGCGGCGACATTGATCTGGGTGGTGGTGCCGTTGCTGAAGGGGATCAGCTCTATCATGATGAGTTCGTCAATGGCACGTCCCAAAAAGACACAGGCTGCCAGGCTGCAGCACGAACGTACTTTGGATTTGAGGAGTCAGGGTTGCGACTCTGGATTGGGCGGAGGCAAGGATGGCGGGGTAGGTGAGGGCCGACGCACGGACCTCCAACGCGTTCGAGCCGGAGAGCTCAGCGGGCTTGGCTATGACCGACGTCAAGGAAGCCGAAAGTGCGGCGACAACCGGGAGGATGGCTGTGAAGAAACGCATGATTGTGGATGAGCGATAGAGGATCGATTGCTTGGTTTTGTTCGGTGAGGTGAAGCTTGGATGCTGACTAGCCAAAGCCTGCATACCTTGTCCCTTTTATACATGGACTCTATAGCAAGACGTTGAGCATGACCTCCTACGATTTGAGTTCAGCTACTCCGAGTCCGAGCGCCGCAGCCAGGTCGAAGAGCCTAATCCACTACCCAAAAAATAAAGTTTAGAGCAAACTGAATCTCACAGGCCCCGGAAAATGGGCGGGCGACTCTCGACTTGCACTCGTTCGCGTGTGAGAAGCGTGCCCGGCTCGCCTTGGGCCTCATCCACGCGGGGATCCCAAAGGCGCGAGGTCGACAGTGAGGTGAGGTGAGATGGCCTAATTGTCGACTTTGCCGACTAGAGCAAGTGAGGGCAGCGGCCCATTCCTAGCCTGGTCAGGATCCATTGCCGGGCCGATAGCTCTTCAGCCGTCAGACTTACCACCATAAACCGCGGGGTAAACCGTCTCGATCCGCCAACTCTCTTCATTCACTACATTAAAGTTTCGTCGTGACACGTCGGCCGCCACTGTCGGTTCCCCAAAAGTGGAATCCGAGCCGCCGCGCATCCCGCTTGGCGTGCGAACTCGGAGAATCGACGGCGGGGGATCGTGTATTTTGGGAACCCCGAAGAACTCCTGCCAAGTCGGAAGTCGCGAGGTGCCTTTCAGCATCTCTCTGAACCCCTCCGAATAGAATCGTTCCTTCACCGCATCGGGCAAGCTCGTTTCCCGAAACGGAACTCCGGCCTGAACGGCTGCTGCACGCGTCAAACGGAGAAGAGAGTATACGCCTTGTCAGCTTCGTATTACTGAATGTGCCTTTCTCATGTTCAGATCTCTTCACTGTTCGAGAAACATACCATGTGATTCTCTGGAATCTGGGTCACAGCGGTCTCCGGGATCCGACCGGCGCGAAGCTGGTGTTATCTGGGGCGTGGGCAGCAATCCGTTTCTGCCTTCTACAGAATTGCCTGTTGAGGTGTTCAATAAATGTGATACGACTCTCGGTAGTCTATCACAATACCAAGGTCGAAAACGAAAAGCGGGATGGTGGACGAACTCGGAACAGTTGAACTTCGCTGTTTGGTCTCAGGTACAGTTTGTCGTGTTCAATACTGGGCGTCGACCCGGACTCTAGTATTCTCCCGTCAGACAGATCCACGAATGTAGCTAGACTCTCGTCCAATGACCTTGGGTAAATGGAACATCGCATCTGTCGTCAGTTGAGGTATGAATGAAGCGTGCAACGCAGGCCAAACAAGGTCAGAAGCTTGTAGGACTTGCCGGCCCTCGGCTTGCCACCACGGAATATTTGCCTCAAGCATAATGATACAGACGGTTGGGACCGGAGATTTATTCAAAGTACTCCCCAATCACCATAAACTCCGACAAGGTTTGTGGATAAGTCAATTCGCATTCAAGGACCATTCCCGAGCCGAGACCCTGGCAATGCTCCTGGTTTTGCCGAAGGTCGTGCGATCAACCGCCAAGGTCGACGATCGTGCGACCATTTCGGGCCAACAGCTCCTGTCGGATCGGAGTATGCAGAAGCGCCTCGGGCGGAAGAACATGGACCTCTCCGCCGTCCTCGAAGCGATCCGGGGGCAGGGTCGGCGCGCCGAAAACGGGAGAAAGACGATGGCGCAACCGCTCGTCAAGTCGATTCTGGTGAGCTTTATTCGATTGAGCTATGGTTTATCTGAACCTTCCATGATACCGGTGCAGGTTCGATTATCTTTACCCGGCGTTGAGCCCCGAATGACGGAATTACGACGCCCGATTCAAACATCCGGACCCCCGCTCGGAAACTCACTCTGAGTATGATCCAGCCAGAGGATGGAATGGTATGGGTGAGACCAGCTTGATTAAATGGTCGGACGAACATCGAGAGTTTAGACTTGGCGCTCCAAAGGATGTGGGTGTTGTTTGCCCGCAGGAACGATGGTCACTTCCTTGACCGGAGTGCTCCCTCGCATTCAGTCAAAGCCTTGTCTGTAACGACTATGTGAGTCCCGACAGCGTAGACTACCGACAGTGCTCCGCTGATGCTTGCTTGGCTTTGACTTGGGTTCAGACCTTTGCTGTAGAACATGCCAGTGTTTCGATCAACGGCGGATGCCCCATCGTTGGCTCCGAACTGTTCTGAACCTACGGCGGCGCGGGACCGGACATTGCGTTTTCGAACAACTTTAATCCATCTCTCTAGCCTTATGCCAAGCTCTGACAACACACTGCGGCTCTCATAAGGCTTTTCTTCAGCATAAAAGGGAGAGAGGATATCGGCTGTTCAAACCATCAAACACACAAGCAGTCCTCTCCTACCAGCCCTCATTCTTCAGCTCTAGAACACTCTAAACATGCGCTTCTCCGTCATTTCCTCCATCGCTACCGTAGTCCTCTCCGGACTCTTCGCCGTCGCCTCCCCGGTTAACGTCGACACCGCTCCCGCCCCTGTTTTCGCTCCCCGTGCCGCCTTGACCATCCCCGCCATCATTTCCAACGGTCAGACCCAGGTCGATGCGGTGACCCAGCAGATCAGAAGCAAGTTCCCTATTATACTCATTCCTGTTGGACCGACTGACCCTGGACTTGTTCGTTACAGGTCATTCCCTACGGAGGCAATACAACCCAGCCGATCGACTCTAAACTCGTCTCAAATCTCTTGTCCAAAGTCCAAGTGACAATCGACAACGTGAACTCCCAGCTTCAGCAGGTCGCCGGCCAACCTTGGGATGCCATCAGCGGAGGAGCTGACCCAGACACGGCCGAGTACTCTTTGGCCGATTTTGCGATCGTGCGTCTCCTTTCTTTCACACGGAGTAGGGTGGCGGGACTAATTTGACTCTTGTGCTCAGTCCGCTGTGAAGGCTGTCGCTCCTGCCAGTGCCATTACGGACAAGTATCCAGAACTGCAAAAAAGTGTCGACGCCGTAACGTATGTTCTCTTTCAGCGGTCTGTTAATCCGGAACGGAATGCTCATGAATTCCCAATTTGTAGCACTTCGGTGACTAACCTTGGCCCGGTCGCCCTCAAGATCAACTGGAGGCACTTCTGGGGCTATGTTTTGATCGGGGCTGGTGCAGTCCTAACTGCCATCGGGGAGTCTCTCCTATGATTCGTCTGTTCTTTTAGCTTGAGTTGTACTATCGCTGCGCATTTCGATCTAAAATGCCAAGCCCTATCTGATGTCTCAAACCGCGTATGCCGGGTTGACAGGCATGCGCTCGATAGTGGAACAACAGGCCCGTAGCCTACGCTCCCCATACCAGGTACACGTTAGCACACGTCACCTGGATAGACGAATCCTCAGGCGTGCTCACGGATATTGACCGCACGTTTGTTTTCAACCTCCTTTGAAAGCCCGAACGCAGACTTCAGTGCTCCAGGCCTCCATCAAGCTAGCGGTCTGATGTAGTGATGACAAGAGAAAACCTTCACTTGGCTTTGGTTCCGCTCCCTCGATGAACTTCTACGTGAATAACTTCGCTTTGATTTGTAATCCTTCATATCCATGGAAACTCGCCATGACAAGAAAATCGATACGATGGGAGAAAGTAGGGAAGTGATCTCGAGTACAAAATACGACCCATGGTATAGACCCTAAATTAAAATTACTGATGACGCAGCATAGTTTTGACAGCTCCTCATTGGTCTTGCTTGTCCATCGAAGTTGGCGCACCCCATGTCCCTGTATCATCTGGGTAGTCGTATGTGAATGGACTTGCTTCAATTGGCGTCTCAGACAAAGCAGTGCGGAAGCCTTGTTTAGGTTCATTGGCGAAACTTTAGGTC
>WSUB01000192.1:0-72891 GCA_019633425.1 Tulasnella sp. 424
TGTGCCCCAGTCCGAGCATCCCATAGTCGAACCGTCTTGTCATCCGATCCAGATGCCAGAGCCTTGCCGTCCGGCGAGAAGACAACGGACGTGATCAAATCCGTGTGACCGGTCAGAGGGTCACCCAACTGTGCCCCAGTCCGACCATCCCGTAATCGAACCGTCCTGTCTGACGACACAGAAGCCAGAACCTTGCCGTCCGGCGAAAAGACAACTGACGTGATCTCCTCCGTGTGACCGGCCAGAAGGTCGCCCACCGATGCCCCAGTCTGGGCATCCAATAATTGAACCGTCTTGTCCTCCAACGCACATGCCAGAACCTCACCATCCAGTGAAAATACGATCCTCAATACACGCGAACCGAGGGATGATGTCCAAATGTTAGCTGGCCATCTTTGCTGTCGCTCGCCATGGAGAATCCGAGTTGTTGCTTGACGGCCATACTTCACCCACAGCTTGGTCTCCAAGGGGCAACGAGGAAGGGCTGAAGCGTAGATGTGGAGCGCACCGAAGGAAATCGGTTCAATAGACGATGCGATGAATCGCTGGGTGTCATTCCAGAGGGTGGCCAGATCACCGCCGGCCATCTCGGAGGGCCATCGCTGTGAACCCCAGGATTAGTCCACTTGTACCGCCTTCTGCGTAATATTCTGAGCCGCGGTGCTAACCTTAAGCCACTTATGCACTTGCTTTGCTACCGTATACGCCTCCTTTATTGCTCCAATTAAACTCATGACTTCGAGCCAGGCCAGGAGCTTCTCCTCACTAATCATTCTGAACTTGGATATAACATCGCTAGCAGTCGCTCCATTAGTCTCCGACCACGGTATCCCAGTCGTTAAATGAATGGACCAAGAACGGCAGCAGTATTGAAGTCCCTTCGGCACATGACTCTCTACTGCATCTTGGACCTCGGAATTCGCCTTCGAAATGTCGGACAGGTCACAAATGTTTTTCCTCAGGTCACTTTGCATAATCCCGAGGCTTATACCTGCGAGGCGCCGATGGGCTTGAACGGAATCGATCAAATAATGCTGATCGCACCGTTTGCGGTTCACCAGGAGGTCGCGGATGGATGTGTGCATCAACCGCAAGGGTTCGCGTTGGGATGAAGGAACATGAAGAAGGGAGTTGAGGTCCGCGAGAAGGTCTTTCCGAAGAAACTGTACAGTGTCCTCCTGACCCTTGAAGATTTTGTGGTCGGCGTGCAAGAACGCGATGACCTCGAGTGATACAGGATAAGGAGCTACTGCGAGGGTTTCCAGCAACCAGGACAGCAGTTGTTCTCGCATCGAGTGTTTTGCCGCCTCGTCGAACGCTTTGGAAAGAATTTGGCGGTACAAATAATCGAGTTGGCCCCATGTTGACGAGTGTTGCAGCAATTCCTGCAGTCGCTGGACAGGCGCCCTTTCACCGATGTACGTGATCGCCGTACGAGCCCATTGGAACAGACCTTGAGACATCTCAACCATGCCTTCGACATGCGCCGACGAAGCCCAGTTCTCGGGAAGGTCATGGTCTTCTCGAATTTGGGCGAACGAGTGTTTAATAAACCTGCTGATATCTTCACGAACGTGGGATATCGAGTCCAGGTCTTCGGCGTGCCACTTCCTCGGTTCGAGTGCGACAAGGAGCGGTGCCTCGGGACGACATGTGAGTAGGAATTTGACGTTCGTAGGGAGGAGTGTAGAGTGCTGATCAATGAGCCTAACGAAGCGCACGGCTTCGACAACGTTTTCGCATTCGTCAAGGGCATCGACGATGATTATGATTGGGTGGGCGTGATCCTGCAGCTTTCCGAGCGATCCGACGATGAGAGTCTTGAACTGCTGGTCGAGGCGTTCCTTGGCGATGTCTTCGTTCTCCTTCACGCAAGCCAGAATTGCGTTCTTCACTTCCGGGACTAAGCCTTTCCCGAGTTGCCTGGCGAGGGCACAGATAAACTGGCCATCCGACGTATTCTGGCCCCGGCGGAAGTGAAAGATGGCGCACGACCCCTTCGACGCCCAGCTATGAGCAATCGTTGAGGCGATCGTCGATTTCCCGCGTCCCGCCATCCCTCGAATCCAGAGCACGCGCTCCGCCGAGGTTGACGTATCTTTGATCCACTTGTTTATACGGTCCAAGATTTCGACTCTCGTGCCGGGAAGGCATACGACGTCTTCAATCGAGCTTCCTCTCGCTCCGTAATTTCCATCCCCGAGGCGGTCGAGAAGACGTCGTCGCTCCGCCCGCAGCTCGCTATTTTCTGAAGTAAAGGCGTCAGACCAAGTTCTTCACAAGCGAGCGTGATTGATACATACTTAGTTCTATGACGAGATCGGAGGTTTTCAGGCTGACGAGTAGCTATTATCGAAACAAAGTGAGGGAATTGACCGGTGGACGTGAATGCATTACGAACCTGCATTTCCTCCAGCGCATTCTGAAGGTTATCTTGATGGCCTTTTAGTTCTTCAGTGTGGTCGCTAGCCAAAAAAGCCTTCTTGAAGCGGCCCAAGGAATTCCAGCGGCTGACTTTGTTCTGGATGCCTTCAAGTTCCCTAGGCGATATACTATGTCATCCTGCGATCCGGGGTTCTTTGCGTGGAATGAACCGACGTACCTGTGCAGATCATGAATGTTTGCAGCTAGTTCGTCGCCGTCCTCTGCATTCGATTTCTTCTTGATGTGTTCGAGGTATGTGGATAGTTTAGACGTGTGAGAAGCCAGCTCCTTAGCCACATCCTCGTTCTTGTCCATAGTCTTGAGAACCCAGGTTAGAGAGTAAATAGATAGAGAAATGAGTCAAGTTTTACCTCAATCGTTTCGACAAACGCCAATCCAACTTTAGCGGCAACTCCGACAAAGTCGCCAACTGCGGGAATCGTTCCCGATACGGTTTCAACGGTCTTGAAAGTTTTCTTGGCGGCGATTAGGACAGCATCTCGGATGGGACTACGGTTTTCCTGATCGTCGGGGAGGCCAGGTGGAGAGGCTTGGGTAGATGCTTGTCGACTGGTTGCGAGTTCCTCGGTGGCAGCCTGCTGCTCAGCGGTCTTTGTCTGGAGACCTGAAGAAACTGACGATTCTGGCGCACGCGAGACGTCAAGTGGGGGCGTAGTTGGCTGATTTGAGTGTTCCCCGCTCTCTATGGTATCCGTTAGAGTGGCCTGGTCGACGAGGCTGAGCAAGCGGCTCACCTATCGGAGCCATACTTTCTAAGCGGCTCTGTAAGGACAGATGAGCGACATAATGACACGAAATGAAATGCTAATTTATACACTCACACGAAGCGTAGTCGAGACCTTTTCGATATCTTCCCGACATGTCTGCAATATCTCGGTGCATTTGCCAGGACGAAGCGAAGCGATAGCGTGCTTGATTCCACCCATAAACCCCCTTGCCTTCTTCCCGTACTTCTCCGATGCAGTCCTAAGACTCACTTGCACCGCTTCCAGAACGCTGTCAGGCCAAAGGTTTAGCGCATTATCAGGCCTGCCGAAGACCGTACATACCGGATGAAATTTTCAGCAGAATCTTTGACGGGAGATATGTCTTGAGGAAGGTCGGGTAAGGTTTTGATTGTCTGAACCAGCTTTTCTGCGGCCTCTTTCGACTCGGGGGGCCAGTTGGTATCCTGGCGTTTCGAGGATCTCAGCCGACGAGCGTTGCCGTCTCACTGACAGACGGGATTACCTCGAGCAGAGTCAATATTGCAGTGCCCTTCGTGAGCTTCCATTCATCGCTGAGCTCTTGCATTGAGACAATATTTGTTGGGACGGGAGGGGATCGATTGGATATCGCAAGCGGTTTCGGAGGCCGTTGACGTAACATGATTGGCGGTGTACAAGAGGAGAGCTTCAAGGAAGTGGTTGGGGGAAGGGGAGATAAATGAAGGGGGAGAGAGAGAAAGGTGGGCGCGGAATGAGCGCTCAAGACAGCCCTTGGAGGTGAGGCAACCCACGAGGCTTCGACTGAGACGCTTCCATCTCGTACACCCTCGAGTAGGATTCAGACGCTGTTGCACAAGCCCACCCACTCGGGTTTGAAAGTTATCCAAAGTCTGATCAAACACTGGGCAACTTCCCGAAGGTTTTCCGGGACACTTGACACTCTGAATCTCTGATCGTCAGGAAATGTCAGGTAAGATCTAATACTTACCTGATATGGAAAATTCTGCTCATGGAAACTCTGACTCCTACAAATCATCTCCACACTCGAAACGAAGTATATTACAAAAGCCCCCCCACCCCTTTGCACGCTAATTTTGTTGTCCTCTCCAATGGCGTCACCACGAGCTCGACGCCGCTGATTTGGCCTTCACGATGAGATGCCGTCACCATGCATGTTAATCACGCGAGCAAAAACCAAACCTACGACAAGGACATTTGAAATTGCTTTTATTTCCCTCTGGAAGTGGGACCTGCAGTTGTCTTGTTCAGCGATATGATCTTCTGCATGGTGGCTTCGACTCCTCGCGCATTCGACGGAACTCGCGCACATCGACCAGTACTTCCCTTCAAACGAATTTAATCAATTGTTTTGCCGATGATATCGTCGACAAGGGGTCCCAGAACGAGGGTTCATTTTGGAACGATCAGAAGAACCGTTGCCGACGAGGTGCTTCTCGCTGGCTGTCACGGTAGTGCGTTGCCCCAAAGAGTCATCCTGTCTCGAGATCGAAGAAGGGAATGATATTTCGAGTTTCAGAAATGGTCATAGAGGTTCGCCCTATTTCTGGCGACCCCGCTCTCGAGTATAATAGACACGACTTTACAGAGACGTATGTGGTATATCTGTCTCAATCCCCACCACCGCCTCCTCCTCCTCCGTCGCCTCCTCCTCCCCCTCCGTCGCCTCCACCGCCGCCTCCACCACTATCTCCTCCCCCTGCAGCTCCGGCATCTCCTCCTCCACCTCCATACCCTCCTCCGTAACTGTCTGATCCTCCTCCGTAACTGTCGGACCCTCCACCGACGGTTCCTGCACCACCTCCCACGTCATAAATACCTACGAAAGCACCAGCCCCATCGTTTCTCTGCGAAGAAGGTGATACATAGTGGGAGCGCGTGGAAGTAGGATTGGAGCTGTACTGAGCCCGGTTAGGTTTCTCTTCCTTCCTCTTTTTCGGCATCAGCAGGGACGTAATGATGATAAAGTCGAGCACGGCCGGAGAGCAGTACTCTGGGTGAACCCGTAGGGTAGGGGTCCTGCGATATCACGACAACATGCGATGTGAGCATCGACTAGGGGCTCTGCGTAGGTTCGAGAAATGCGACGAACATAGCGTCAGGCAGACTGTAATGTGCGATTAGAGTTTTGTTCTGCCCCTCATAACACTGCAAACGTTGTCGCTCAGAGACCGTTCTAATGACGTAACACAGGCCTATTTACCTCATTGTTTTTCCAATAATACTCTTTGCCCTCCTGGTCTTGAAACGACTGCGAATCGGGACCACCTGAAGAGTTCGTTTTGCCATGCACTAGGAATTCTTTGACTGGTATCGTGGCATTTGCGAGGACTACTGATCTGCGCTTTAATTCGACGACGCTCCCCCACTTGAGAACGGCGACAGTGCTCGCGTCGGGTCTAGAGATGGTGGTGGTGTCGGATCCGAATGTTCGATCCTTGGAGGTCAAGGTGTACTTTGTGCTCCCATCAGCACCGGTAATGGGCCCGTTCAGACCAGCGTCGGGATAAGTGAACGTTAAAAAGTCGTCTGGGATGGTCATGAGAGCGCGATGAGCCCATTTTGATGAAGGCCAGCGTTTTATATATTGGGCAGGGACATCGCCTTGAGGAACAGTTGATTATTTTTCCGTTTGTTTGTGGCGTTGGAACTGTGACGCATGGCTAGAGGCGCGCTCCTCGCGCCTTGTGTCCGACAACGATCCATCCGCACCTCACGACTCCCTCAACGACTCCCTCTACGACCTCCCGCGGCTGGACCGACAGATCCCAGCTATGCCCAACATTCATCCAAGCGCTATATTCTCAACCCTCTTCAGAGTACTCTCATGGGTCTCTTTACGCATGTATGTCTTTGGTTCAAATCGCAACGTTCTGCGGTAGTGGGGGGTTGCTAACCGCCAATGCGTCTAGGATCTATGTCCCACAGGCTCATGTAGCCCTCATCACGATTTTCTTCCTATTTGTTATATTTTGGCTGTCAGAAGACAAGCCAGAGAAGGACCCAAGACCAGTCAAGGTGGTTGACCTCAAAGACGAGAAGACCCCCAATGGCAATGGTGTCCATGGCCCAGTTGAAGGCATCGTAGTCAAGCCTCTAGGAGTAAGCCCGCTCTTCTCTCCTCCTTTCTTGTACCTGTTGGCTTAGGGGACGATATTCTAGCCGTCGACGGTTCTTCCGACAAAGCTTCTGTTCTCCCTGCCCGCTCGTGAACGCTGGGTCAACTGGTTCCACTTCCTCACAAACACTCTTCTCATCCTCTTGGTTTTGGACGCCTCCATCGCTCCCCGGTCACTATCAACGAACTACAACGACGTCACCTTCGCGCGAGTTGGAGCGGTGTACTCGGACGCAGTCAAAATCCACATTCGCTACCCCGGCCTCATCGAGGACTCCTCATTGCAGAGCGGAGTGGGCGTGCTCAAGGTGGTGTGGCGGGAAGCCCGCGTAGGGGCGGCCGAAAGCGAGGCTGGAATGTGGAAGGACGGACCTGTTGTCCAGCTCAGCGAGGAGAACGACTGGATTGGCGTAGCCCACCTGACCAAGCTGTGGCCCGCACATAACTATCAATGTAAGCTGTCGAATCTCCGTGCCCCTTATACACGCGATTCTGACTCTCTCGAATTATCCAGTCCGACTTGCCTATCCGAATTCCACTTTCCTGCCTTATCCCTCCACGGCGCTTCCGTTCAGAACGTTCCCGGATCCACGCCTCAAGTTTGGCACTCAGTTTACGTTTGTCGCGAGTGATGGAATCGTGAGTTTGGTTCTGAGTGTTTATTCGAGGCCAATGCGCTGATGCCCGATCTCTCGGCCTCAGCGACCGAACTTCCCTTATAAGCCTTCGTTGAACGCGCTGGCCTCATATCCAGGATTTGATCTACTCAAGGAACATTTCTTCCCTGAAGTTGAGGCTCCGGTTCCAACCATCAAGCCCACCGTCGTCGATTCGCAAGATCCGGTTCCGGAAGCGGAAGCGCAGGCTCCGATGTCTCCTACTCCACAAGCCCAAGCCGTCGACTCAGCAGATGCTCCAACCCCGGAACCACTTGCCGAACCGGCTGTGACCCAGAGCGTCGAGATTCCACAACCTACCAAACTGTTCTGGTCTGTCTTGGAGCCGTTCGTAGGCAAGCCGAAGTCTGCCAAGAAGCCTCTCTATTCAAAACCCCCGGCTTTCCTTCTTTTGCTTGGAGGTGATTTTCTCGACTTCTGCTATCACCACTAAAGTGATAATTGACCTCGGGAATCTCTTAGATTTACTGCCACAGAAGGCACCTCTGCCGTTCAAAACTGAGCAAATCGATTTCTCGAGGGAGTTTAGGAGTTTGTTCGCTTCCCCCTCTTTCCGAGCTGTATATGAGCGACTTCGTACGTTCTTTGGAAGACTGTCGAGCGCCAGGCATTTCGCGACTGACCTCGATCATTTCTAGCCGTCATCCATGCATTTGGAAGCCGAGTTGTTTCAGTCACCCAGGCCGACCCCATCTCGATCCCCGAACGAGCTGCCCCGGCGTACGACGTGTTCACGCAATCCGCAAGCTATCCCCCAACCAGTCGGGACGGGAAATATTTCGATTTCAAGTAAGTTTTGCACCTGGGTTCCCGAGGGCCTGCTTGTAATGACACGTCTCTGTAGATATGGCGACAACGCTTTCTTTGTTCTCGATACCACGACCCATCGTTTGCCCATTGCAACAGCAGATGATCCCAGTGTCCCCGAGCCAACTCTCCTCGGCGCAGCTCAAGTCGCAGAGCTCTTCTCGTGGGCAGCAAAGGTAATGAGGGCTCCTGGACCAAGGAACGGCCGATATTAACCTATTCTCGTTAAACGTCTAGGTGAACCACACGACGACCTTCAAATTCGTTGTCAGCCCCGTTCCTTTCTCGCAGTTGTGGGGTCCTTCCCACTCCAGCGAACAAACCTGGGCCGACTATCCCAACGAGCGAACTCGTGTTCTCGACATGCTTTCAACTGTCCTCAATCTCGTCATCATCTCAGGCGGACCTCACGAATTCGCGCATATCGCCTACTTTGACGGAAAAGTTCCAGAGTTCATCACTGGTCCTCTTAGTGCCGACTGTGCTCTACCCATCCCTGGCTTGGGCCCGCTGCAGGCTCGGTCTGCGATCAAGGTAACAAACGAGACCAAGGTCGTGACGCTTCCTCCTTCCGGGTACGAGTCAGTCGATGAAGAAGACACGATTGTTTTGGAAGACATCAAGGCCGTCGAGGAGGAGCACCTCGTGAAGCATGTACGGGCTGGAAATCATAAATGGTAACTATTTAGAATGGTGGCCCAACGTTGCCCGATTTGTTAAACGCCTCGCTCTTTACTCCTTTCAGGTCCACCTTTGAAGTCGATACTACCATTCCAGCAACCCCGATCTTGACCGTGACGTTGTTCGTCGACGGCGAGGAACAGTACCAGACTGTGATTACTGGACAGCCAGTTCCCTTCAAAAAGACGAGCGCGGTCGGAGCCGTTCTTACCGGAGGGCTGAAGGGCGTTTTCGGGAAGATGGGTTTCGGTCGATTGTTTGACAAGGTTTAAGCTGAAATAAGGAGGCCATGATTAATACAAAACGAACTAATAGGCGCTGCTCTTTTACATATACGTTCTGTACGATACCTGTGTGGCTCCTGGCTCTTTTTATTGTTGTAGTAGACGTAGACTCGATTGTATCCCCGTTTCCCATTTCTTCAGATCCTACCAATAACTAGGCCCTGAATCTCGCTGCTGGACGCGCCTTTCGGTCAGAGGTTTTCTTTTGTGTTTGAGTATGCCAAACCATAAATCGGCCTCGGCCAAGTACATAATAACGATACATAAAAGCTTGGGTACGACATAGCATATCAATGTAAAATGTCTGTAGAGTACTCGGCTGCTCCGCGGCCATCCGGGATGAACGCGATGGAGCCAAGTTAAGAATGGGGTATATAAGTCTTCTAAGTCATCGAAGTGGTCAAGGTCGCCCTCCACGCAGTCGTGCTATCTCGTTCGAGAAGAGATTGCGTTCGTCGTGCTCCTTGTGGGCAACTTCCTTGGATTTCTTTTCGATCCAACGGTCCAAATTCGGGTCAGGTGCCACAGAGCTCGAGCGGAGTTGGTCGTCAATGCACCTCATTTGCTGGAAGTTGTCGATGATTCTAAAGTCGGAATCTTGGTAGAGTAGGAGGGCTTCGATACGACTGAGAAGCTTAGTATAGCGCTTGAAGTTAACAAGGGTTTGGCCAGAGGTCCCTTTAATGAATCTCGCCATGCTGGAGTAGTTGTACTTGATGTTCTGAAGATGGACGTCTGCAGAGAGTGGAATTTAGTCGAAAGATCGAAACTCGTTGACAAGTTGATCGCTCACGCAGAATTGGAATGACAGGACCGCGATAATTTTCGAGCATTTTCTGGTAAGCTCGATTGTTGTGATCAAGCAAGGCAGACGTCTCCTGCAGCTCTTTGTGGATATCCTTCGAAACCCCACGTTTTGTTTCCTCTAATCGATCGATCGCGACCGCTTTGAGAGCAACGACGATCGCACTCATGGAAGAGAAGTTTCCCATCTTCCGACATATCTAAGAACCATCGTTTAGTCGCTGGAGATGTTGTACGCTAGACAGCACGCACCGAAGCCACTTGGGCAAAGCGCTTGTAAACATCGCTCCGCATTTCCACTGTTGGGCACTTCAGAATGATGACCTGGATCCAATTTGAAAGCTTGCCAGACACGTGAGCGAGCCCTGCCGGTAATGAAGTGCATAAGAACTTACTCTCGCGTTCTTCTCGCGGAATGCCTCTACGGGATGAGCGCCAGCGTCCTTGGAACTCTGGAAGTAAACAAAGCAGTCGATAATGCTGATGTCCCGGAAAAGCTGGCTTTCGATCGCAGTGAGTTGGGTGGCGATTTCTACCGGAGTTAACTTGCTCCATTTGACATCCCCAGCGCCAGAATGCGTCGAGAGAGTCGAGCGAGAGAGTCGTCGTTGAGGTTTGGGAACCTCCTAAACCAATGTCAATAGGTGCGATACTGGAACCAAAGGAGAGGAGCAACTAACGGGACTCTTTAAAAGCTTCAACAATTCCCCTGCCTTTCTCACAAATGTATCCGGCTCCGTAATAGACGATGCAAAGGACCTGAGCCGATCAGAAACAGGTCCATTGCTGAGAACTAGAGGTTGTGCTTCTACCCAATCCCGCATCAAGGAAATGATACTGAAAATAAAGCCATTTGTTAATTTTTGCCGTCTGCAGAATTAAAAGTCTTCACGCACTTATATCGAATTCTGGCTCTTCGCTGACTGCTGACCTCAGATAGCCCAGCCAGTCGGTACTGCTCACGGAGACTGTCGAAGACCTCTCCGTCGTCTGTAAAGGTCGGGTAGATCTTGAAGAATGCTCGGCGGATGTCTCGAAACGCTTTGAAGATGAAGGTTCAGTGAGTAACCATAGCTGCAACGCAATGATCTTTCGTGTTTACCTGATGAAGATGAAAGCGCTAGCAACCGGAGAACGCCGTCAAGCGTCCCCGAGTCCACCGACTTGCCGTCTTCTGACAGGTGAACCTCGAAAGGACCGGTCGTTGGCCAATCGGGCGTTTCATCGTCTTCGTTAACGGAGATCCTACTAAAGGTTGATCCACTAGTAGAATAACCTGCGCTTGGGTGGAACCCGCTGCTTGTTCTCCGGGGCGTAGTTGTGACTTGCGATGACGCCATGGAGGGCCCCGCAGTGCGGTCATTCGAATGGAATGAAGAACCGCTGTCGGTCGTATAGGTAGTATCGATGGACCGAATAGACTGGCCGGATGTTTGAAGAGGCTCGGGAGAATGCGAGGAAGACGATCCGGAGGATGGATAGAAGTTCGCGTAAGGGTTCCCTCGGTCTGAATCAGGGCTCCTGAAGGACGACGGAGCTGGAGTGATCTGTGGCGGGCTCAAAAGCTTATCAAAGGGAGGAGAAGTCGATTCGCTCCCGTGTCTCGCAATAACCTCCGAAATCCATGGGATATCCTCATCTTCCTCAGGCAGTTCGGCAAGGATCGGTTTTGGACTGGCGACTGGTGGGAAGGACTGAACAACAACCAAGTATCAGCGAACGATTCTTATCAGGAGCAGTCTTTCACGACTTACCGGTGTCAGTGGGGTTATTGCATTTCCTATAGCGAAGTTAGAATGAGGTGTGAAGATAATGTAACATAAGAAGACTTACGACCGCCACGAGAAGGACCACCTGCGTCCGAAGCTGAAGACGACTGGCTCCAAGAGCGGTCTCTGATGTGCGATCCGGTTCCGGAGCGATTGGCAAGTCTCCCGAAGAACGAGGCAACCTCGTGCATCTTCGGCCTTCTGACTGGGTCCTGGCTCCAACAGCGACTCATCATATCCCACACTTCATCGGACAAGCCGCGGTTCTCGACGGTACCGCGGGGTCTGGGGTGCCTGAACTGCTTGTCGATGTCTTGGATGACGTGAACGTCCATCGGGCGGTGGTCGTATGGCCGCCTCCCTGTGAACAGCTCGTAGGCGGCCATGCCGAAGCTCCACACGTCCGTGGCGGTGGTGCGTTTGGCTTCGGAGCTGTAAACCAGTTCCGGATTTACAATTTCTTGGGCAACCGGAAGATAATATGAGACCTTACGGGAGATATAGCAGGAGAGTGTTGTTGCTTACCAGGGGCCATCCAGCGACAAGCTCCAGCGGTATTCAAAGAGGTGCTCGTTGTGTTTTCCGCAACTTCCTCTAATCGTGCCAATCCAAAGTCGGAGATGCAAGCCTCTCCGCCGTCTAGGACTAAGATATTCGCAGCTCTGAGGTCGCCTGTGCAGTGTTGTTCGTATAAGTGACGGAGACCTCAAGGTGGAGAATAGCACTTACCGTGAACAACTGGTGGATGCCGAGTATGCAGGTAAGCCAGGCCACTCGCAGCTCCGGCTAACAACTTGATGCGATCTGCCTCTGGATTAAGTTCAAGGCTGACGTAATCATCAGCCGCAGAGTACGGAATGGGAGAGACAGAAAAAGCTTACAATCGAAGAGCGTTGCCATTGACGGCTAGAGGGCTGACGAGATATACAAAGGGGGTGAAGTAGCACATTCCATACAGGCGTAGGACATGTTTGTGCTGTAGAACACAAGTTAGAGCGGCGGTATAGGCTGCTGACAAGTATGCACACCTGAAGTCCACGCCAAATCTCGACTTCACGCAAGACGTGGTTCTTTGCTTTCTCGTTCATAGCCCCAATATTCCTCAGCGCTTTCAGCGCTACTTGCTCGCCCAGCCACTCCCCTAAACATTGCAAACAAGTAAGCAGCAGTTGCGAGCAATCGGGGTAGACAAACGCACCGAGCCAGATATCGGCAGTCATGCCAGCGTCGAAAGGGGCATCTCCGAGTCTTCTGACCTCCCGAGTGAGGTCAGCCAAGGGTGGCAAGATGCCTGTACGCTTCCGAATCTCCAGTAGGCCCCTCTCGAGCTCCATTTTAGCTTGTCTGTGTCCGGGAGATTGGGTGGCTCTCGGGCGCTCATTTTGGAGTTCCTACCGTTGACGGCTTAGCCTCAACTCCTAACCGACCCGAGACCAGCCTACCTCCTGAACCGATACAATAATCGACTGGACTTCAGTTGGCTGCAGAGTGGAGATCTCTCTGAGGTCGTCTCGGTTCCTCATTATACTTCGTAGCATTCCTTTAACCTCTTCCATATCGTGCTTTTGGGATTCGGCAAATCCTCGTTGAAACTCTTGCTCGCGGACGATTTCCATTTGAGCGGTGATCTTGTTGAAATGCGTAGACCTTATTAGGGGTGGTTCTAGTTTTTTTAAATAGACCTTGACTCACAGAGAACGTTCGAGCAGCTAGTTCTAAGCGTTTCTCGAGTTTCTCGAGGTCGGCCTATAATTCAGGTGGTATAAGAATGCCAAGATACTTGGACGCCACCGTCGATGAGAACGCAATTTACCCTAATTTCATCACGATTAAGGAATGTCTTGACACGACCAGCCCGGCGCCATTCCTGCATGCGCTTGTAGGCGCTGTTGCACACCCTGGAAGGGACTCAGATTCATGCTAAGCGCCGGCAGACGACCTTGAACACCCACAGCTCGATCTCACTAGCGGCATCTTTGACTGCTGCATTATGTAGTTCTCTCTTCTGCTGGTCGTCCAGAGCGGCTAGCAGGGTGCTTGCGTTGGTGCAGAGGTTCTTACATCGCTCCTAGAACCGATTACGGCTGTTATTAGGGCGGGTTGCGATCTAGACCAACGTAAATTACCCTACCCTATAGATGCTTGCTTCGTTCAAGCCAGCTTCTAGCATCACCACTACAGAAGTAGAAGGTGCCAGTGATGGTCAGTTCGGCGGTGCAGCAATTTCGATATAGAAACCTAGGTGAACTGCGTACCAGCGGATGCTGCAGCGCCCAGGCCAGGAATGCCCGTAAGGTTTAAGATGTCAGAGATATCCATGATGGGAGGAGCCTTTAGGGGACGCTAGGGGCAGTCCTCAAGGTGAGGGGAGAGTCAGTCTTGAGGACGGAGTGGTCGACGAAGGAACAAGTGAATGCAGATGGTCGCTCGACTCGTGCCGTCCCATGTCCCAATTACTTGCCGTTCCGAGAACAGCTCAGACCCTGCCTGCACAGTCCATTCGCTAAACGCCCTCATCGCCGCCAAGGTCCCCATAGGGGCAGGACGGGCTCTCTGTACCGCCCAGGGCGCGAATGGGCTCTTGGAGACGACCGCGGGGAACGCTGCGCGACGGGCTGGGCGGGCGAAACATGTGGACGAACGGGCGATGAGTGCACGACCGGGGGATAGACACAGAAGGCGGACTATAAGCCTTATTAACAGATTCTCTGAAGCACATGCAACACCGATTACAAAGTAATTCCACGGGATTCTGTCTGGTTAGGTTCAACGATATGCCACGGCAGAAGGGCAAATCGGAAATTCTGCCGAACGAAGAGATTCCAGTACTGTGTCTCCATCGAGCAAGGTTATTTCACATCTTATATTTCTGCACTCGATTCACTATCTCATTGTAGAAAGGGCTCGGGCAGGTCGCGTCGCTCACTGCGGCGCACTCGAGTGATTTGGGAAGAAGTCGCCGATTTCGCCGATTGGAACACGTTACTTCGCACGTCTCTGCCAGGTAGCGAAGCAAGGCAGCTTCCGGTCGATCTCTCCAGAGCCTATAATTGGCCACCTGTCAAAGCCGTCTTGCCTGTCGTCCTACCACAATCTGAACCATGCGAGGGTCAAGCGCCGCCGCCGCCATCTTCGTCTCCCTCGTCTTTCCATCAGCCTCGGCTTTCACCAAAATCTCCAACGCCACCGACACGGACTCGTTAATATGGGGAACCTATCGTCCTAATTTGTACTTTGGAATGCGACCGCGCCTGCCAAAGTCGCTGATGACGGGGCTTATGTGGTTTGGAACTCAAGAATATGCAGATTTTCAAGGTGAGTGAATCCATTCTGACGCGTCGTTGTTCAAGTTCGCCGCTCATCCCCCGCGTTTTGTTGTACCAAGCTTTCCGACACTCTTGCGAACAGGGTGATGAACTGGGAGGATATACCTGGACAGAGCACGACCCTCGTGAAGGAGGCGTTCAGGTGTTGAAAGACCCGAAACTCAACCTTGAGCTCACAACCGAGGTGCTCAAATTCCCTGGTGGAGAACACGGCGGAAGCTGGGCGACTAGGATCAAGGGCCGGCCTCTGAATCCTGGTATGTGTTTCTTGTTGCTTGTACGATTTTTTAACTGTCACGACTAAACGGACGTGCCTTGTATAGCCAAGCCTATGAAGGTATCTGTGGTCTCGTACCAAGGTATTGAAGGCTTGGGATCGCTCGAGCTGGACAACGCACCGGATTCCAACGTATGTCTTTCGTGCATGTGAGATCTAGGAACTATCTAAACTTTTCGCATTTTAGGGATTGACTGGCGAAATCGTATTCAACGGCGAGTCTGTGGACTTGGGCAAATTCAGACTGCGTCGAGTTGAGAGTGCGTTCACCTGGACAACTCCACCGCCTCTCTTATCCTTTCAAGCTAACCCAGGTGCATAGGCCCAGAATCCCAGATACTCACTGAAGGGCCGCACGCGGACAGATTCGAGGAGAAGAACGGCAAAACTCACTTTATAGGCCGCATGGTACCCGACGGTAAATTATGGCGCGCTAAAGGTTAGCTATACTTGCGTTCGATTCTCGGACCTCTTGACTGTGTGCTGACATGGGGTGACCTTTAGATGTCGTTTATAAGGCTATCATGGACTTTGTCGGCCCCCAACTTCCCTATTACCGGGATCAAGGAATGGCGTACCCGGAACCTGGCCTGATCCTGACCCTCCCGGATGACGTCGGCAACGGAAACAACTTCTACGCACTTCAAACGACTTACGACGGAGAGTTCTCTTTTGACGTTTTCTTCGAATCTGCGAGCGCCGAGTCCAAGCTCAGCGGTAAGATGACATCTCATAGTAACCACCCACCGATGCTGACTCTCCCTAAAACCCATAGGGGAGACCTTCACCCGCCTCATGGAACAATTCAAGGCGGTCTTCGACAACCGTTTCCGTGGTACCTTCCCCGTACCTGCTTCACTCGGTGAAAAATACGTCGCCTTCTCCAAGGCTGTCACGTCGAACCTCCTCGGTGGCATCGGCTACTTTTACGGCGACTCGATTGTCGATGGCTCCGCAGCCAATGACGACGACTCGGGCTCAGACGATGTAAGCGAGGAATCTCCAGATGACCCAATCATCAAAGCACGCGCGAAGCGAACACTTGCCCCCCCTCGTGAGCTCCTAACGGCTACCCCAAGCAGACCTTTCTTCCCCAGAGGCTTCTACTGGTCAGCACATTCAACTATGCTGAGGGGTTGGTCATTGACGCATTTTTGCTTACAGGGACGAAGGCTTCCATCTCCTCCAAATCGGCGCATGGGACAATGATCTTAGGTATGTATCGTCTTCTCAAACAAACGGCTGGGAGTTGGGGGTTGACCGTTGCTTGGCCCTCAGTCTTGAAATCCTGAAGTCATGGATTGACCTCATTGACGAGAACGGATGGGTAGGCCGAGAACAGATTCTTGGTGAGGAAGCTCGCAGCAAGGTAAAGTACCCGAAATATTTCGCAAAGTGGTAGTACAGCGACCGACCGTTCCCTGTCTCAAAGGTCCCAGAAGAATTCCAAATGCAGTTCCCCACCTACGCGAACCCACCGACTCTCACCATGGCCGTCACCGCATTCATCAACCGTCTCAAAGCCGACGGGGCCATGGATGACCCACTCGCCCAGTTCGGCGCGCAAGGCAAAATGGACCAAACTGGTTTCACAGATGAGCAAAATACCCGTCCTCGCGGTAGCGGCAACCAACTCCTCGAGCCGGAAGCAGCCAAGGACTATCTTCGTTCGATCTACCACCAACTCCTTAGGCACTACGAATGGTTCCGCCGTACCCAGCGAGGTCAGATTAGGCAGTGGTCAGGGCGGAGCGCAAGCTCGAGCGTCGAGGCATACCGGTGGCGCGGCCGCTCGGAAGAGCATGTCCTTACCAGCGGCTTGGATGATTATCCTCGCCCGGCACCTCACGTCGGTGAACTCCATGTCGACCTGATCAGTTGGATGGCTTTCTATACCAGGACTATGAGGGAGATCGCTGAGTTCCTTGGTGAAGTTGACGACGAAGCCGAGTTCGCTGGGATCGAGAAGGACGTCTTGACTAATCTTGACGGTATGTCTGATCACGCTCGGTACGAAACTCAATGATTGACCTCGTGCTGTTTACCACAGAGCTGCACTGGAACGAGAAGGAGCAAATGTATTGCGATCTCGGTGTCGATGAAGATGGTACATCCTTTAACCTTTAGCCGTCTCATCGCCCACTAAATTGCCCGGATTTCAGATGAGTCGACCTACGTCTGCCACAAGGGATACGTCTCCCTATTCCCCTTCCTGCTTGGCCTCCTTGAACCATCCTCCGCACATCTCAAGCCCATCCTTGACCTCATCCAAGACCCGAAGCACCTGTGGTCCAATTTCGGTATCCGGTCGCTTTCCGCCTCGCACGAGCTCTTCGGTCAAGGTGAAGACTACTGGAAAGGACCCATCTGGATGCCAATGAACTACCTCGCTCTGAGCGCCTTGCACAAGGTCCGTATCCGAATCTGCTCCTAACAGGATGCATTTTCCAAACCGTTCTACCTTGCACAGAAATACGCCGCCGAGGACGGACCTTACCAAGCACAGGCGAAGCAAGTTTACGACCAGCTACGAAAGAATATCATTGAGAATGTTTACAAGGTATGAGCTTTAAGAATCCATTGGCGAGACGTGACTAAAACATTGTCCCACAGGAATACGAGAGGACTGGGTATGTTTGGGAGCAGTATGACGCCTCCACTGGCGAAGGACGAAGAAGGTACGCCCGACCGTTCGTTCGTCCGGCCTCATAGCTCCTAACACACTCCCTCTCCAGCCACCCATTCACTGGTTGGACTTCGCTGGTGACACTAAGTACGTACTCGGCCTTAAGGTACATGCTTTTCCAGAGTGCTAATTCGACGCAAAAGTCATCTCGGAGAAGTACTGAGCTCGTCTCCGCGGATTTACGGCCAGAATTCCTCAAACGGTGTTTTGTACATATGCCTACTATATATATACATCTGCTCGTCCCACGAAAATTACGAAGACTCGAAACGCTCACGAGCCTAAGTCGAAAAGGAGTCAGTCAGGCGGTTCGGCAGGCATCGTGAAGAGCTCGTACCGATTCCTTCGCCGCATCGGCATAGTTCGTTGAAGTAAACCCTGTGACTTCTTTGCCCTTGGACGCTCCAATACCCGCCCCGCTCGAATATACGGCGGCAGTGCTGCATGGTTTGGGGGTTTAGCTGACACCCAATCGTGGAGGTAGAGAACACTTACACAGGCTCAGCACGTCCCTCGCCTTCGGCGCCCAGGCCACTACCTTCTGACCAACCCATTTTCTTGAGCATTTTGTTTCCTACGTTGGTCTCGTCCTTTCCTGGATCAACTGGAGGAGCAGGAGTGGGAGTAGAAGCCTCAGCAGCGGGACCTTCAGCAAACCGGGGTTTGCCGGCGTTCGCAGCAGGCAGTATAGGGACATCTGGTTGGTTGTGCACCTGACGACGTTCTTGTGCACGGTCACGGTACTTGTTGTCGGCGGAAGCCTGATCAGCTTTCTTTTTTTGCCTGATCGTCGACTGTCCAGAAAGGATAGTCCGCCTAGCTGCAGCAACTTTCTCGGTGGCGGTTTTGCAGAGTTGAGGATTTCTGAGGTTGGTCTGTTACACGTCCGAAAAAAATGAGAGGACGAAAATGGTTCCAGTACACCGATCCGAGTGGCAAGGATAAAATAAAAACGGAGACAAGCACGAGTCAGCATGGGCACTTGAAAAGATGTCTTCGAGTGAAAAAGCGGCGAGCCTTATGCATATCCGATTCATTGTTGTGTCGCTGAAGCTGCACAAAGGACTTGAGCTGTCGCAAGCAAAGTAGGCAAGTGAGGGCGATTGGGTCGCCATATTCAAAGCCCGCATCGCCAGGTTTCAGGTCCGAAGGAGTAGTGGGATCCTTGGAAACGACAGTCTGGTAGAAGGATGTCGAAAAGATGAGCAAAAAGACCGCGGTTGAGTCTTCCCTTGGTGGGCATAGAGATGGTATTTTACCGCGACAGGTGTCTCAGCAGGTGCGGCTTGCGCTGGTTCAGGTTCATTCAGTTCTTCCTTGACTTGGTTCCATTTTGTAATGTTCTTGGCGACCTGGAGCGTGGGTTGGTTAATCGGAAGGATAAATGGAATTCTAGCATTCGTACGGACCTTGCTACTCGCAGCCATTGGAGCAACCTTCGCTGTCGAGGATTTCCCTAGAGAAGAAGTCAGAATGCCGCCTATGAGTATGAAAAGATTCAACCGACCTTCGGTGACTTGCGACGTTGCGGGTTGGGCTTGGTCGGCCTTGTTAGATTCCGCTTCGGGGGCATCATCCACGAAACCCAAAGCATTCCCTAGGGCAACCCTTGTCAGCTCGGTTGGAGACGTGCAGTCGCACTCTACTTACCGGGCGCGACAGCTGCCTTGACAGCTTTTTCGGGGGCCACAGTGACTTTGGCTGCATCGGCTTTTTCTTTCTCAGCCGCTTTCGCAGTCTTGAACTTCATCGAGAAAGGTATGGTTGTGGTTGGAAGCGCAGTTGGGGCAGGTGCAGCTGCTGCTGCCTTGGGTTCTTCGGGTGCAGGTTTTTCGGGGGAGTCGATGGCCATCTTGTCGTCGGCTACCGGTTTTGGCTTTGGCAAGGTAGCGTCATATGTTTTCTCCTCAACGGAGGCTGTCTCATCCCAATATCTGGTCCAGCCCTCTCCTTCCTCGACTCCACCGACAGCTTTGCTGGGAACAAGAGTATGTGGCTCTTGAGGGCTCGTCGGAGGGAGAACCTGGAAGGCATAAGGAAGAGCAAACGATGCTGCGATCACACGACCATCGATCTTGAATCCCGTTGGGTGGTAGGTGGGATTCATGATTCCTGCCAGTAGGGATTTGGCGGTCTGCAAAATAGATGATGAGTAAAAGACAGTAGAGATGTCCGGAACACTAGCTTACATCAACATCCAGCATTTCGATGAATGCGAAACCCCAGCTTTGTGACGATCCACGATCCCGAATCAATAGGATTCGCTTCATGGCTTGCGCCCCACCTCCATTCGGCCCTTCGGCAGTTCGAAGGGCTTCAGCAATCTCATCGATCGTGGTTCCTTTGTCCAGGGACCGTATTAAGAGGAGGGGAGTAGGAGCGCTTCCGATGTCTCTAGTGCCGTCATTTCGAATAGCTGCTTTCCCCATGGTGTCGTGGCCAGGCCTATTCCTGGGTCCACCTCCTCCAGAAGCCCCATCCGAGCCTTGGTGCGCACTTTGAGAAAAGTCTATCTTTGCACGGCGGCCAACGGCAGCGGGCTTTGAGGCGGGTGGGGGGAGCTGAACGAATGGGAAGTTAGGCATAAGGAATGAAGTAGCGCCTGATACGGCGGTGAATTGGGCGAAACCGAAGCCACGGGAGAGGCCTGTTCCAAGAGGATGATGAGGTAAAATTTTAGTTGTAGTTTTGAGCATTAGAGGGCTGCAAACGAACCTGTGACACGGTCACGGATGATTGTAACGCTGTCCAGCGCAGCACCTTTGGTGGTCAAATATGCCTTCAACTGAGTCGGAATTCGATGAGTTATGTGTATGGAAGAAAAATGTTGGGCACATAGTACTCACGTCCTCCTCCACAAAATCCGGATCCAACCCGAGGAAGATGATATGCTGACTGGGTTCGCTAGGTTCAAGTCGTCGGCGAGAGCCATATTCATCGTCGTTGCGTCCACGATCATCGGGTCCGGCAGAGGGAGGGCCAGATGTCTCAAACTTTGTGTCCAGGTCAGAGAGGCGCTGGGGACGTATGCGAGCACTAAACACACCTCGTCTAAATCAACCTTTCGTCTCTTCCAGTCAGGATCATCAGCTCCGCTGCGCCCTGGCCTATCCCGAGAGTCACTCCGGTCATAAGGGGCCCTGTCATCGTATGGTTCAGGCGGCGCCTCGCGCTTCCTCACCACCCCGCTGCTCCTTGGAGGCGCTTCCCAGTCCATTGATGGACCATGTGACGGACCATGAGGGATGGGTGGTCGGTCTGCTCTGTCTCTTGGGGGAGGTGGTTCTCGATATATGTCGCGGTCGCGCGGTGGAAGTGGCAGTGGTGGATCGTGAGGGCGGGACCATGATCCTCGGGGCTCTCGAGGAGGCCAATCATCTCTTGGTCCTCGATCCATGTCTGGTGGCCCTCTACGGTCCCAGTGAGGTACTGCAGGCTCATGATACGGTCGGCGGTCCCATTCTCCACCTCCTCGACCGGGGCGGCGGTCTTGCCATTGATCGTGCATGCGATCTTGGTCGCTCCAGACTTCACCACGGTCTCCGCGATCCCAAGATCCACGGCTGTAATCTCTTCTGTACATATCTTTGTCGTCGTAGCCGTAGCGGGCGGACATTTTGTCGCAGGGGCGGATTCAGGTGTAGAGTGAAGTAGATGGTTCGCTGGAAAAAGTCGACCGTCGGACAAACCAGCCAGAATCCAAACATTTGCTTTCGACCCATCTCTCCCAATAACACCTGCAACTTCTCTCCTCACTCTCATTCGCAGTCGATAATACCATGGCAGGCGGACACGGTATGGGCGTTGAATAGTAACACAGGATTCTTGATTAACATATGCTCTTCCAGGTGCTCTCAAGGTTGGTCTATTGACGTCTTTCGCAGCTGATGAGTGACCGACCACCTCTCCCCGGGTTCACAGACAGATCCCGCGTTGGAACGATGGAACTTGATGGTAAGCGCTTTGTATGGTATCATTGAGCTGCATTAATGACGCTCTCTTCCAGCGCGAAAATGTTTACATGCACTTCAAGTTCACCCCGTCGGTCACACGGAAAGTGCTGTTCTGGGCTGGCGTTGTGCCAGTGGCAGCTTTCTACATGGCTGCAAACCAAGATGTGCGTTTATATTCTGGGAGGAAGGGGGAACTATTATTAACGTTCTGGCGACTCTCTTCGACTATACAGTACAAGTGGGATTGGGCGGGCAAGACCAAGAACGAGTCCTTATATCGGGTCCCATCACCCTCGTCAACGACTGCAACGGAGGAAGAATCATAGATTAGGTTTAATGCATCTCCTTTGCGCCAGTGGGCGAACTCTGGTCCCTTCTTTAACAACCCAGCGTGGTCCTCCGATTACACCCGCTTGCAGGCCTCGATGGCGAATTCGCAACCCTTCTGGATGACAGCGGTCAGCAATGCATGTGCAGGAGCCTTTTGCGAATCATGATCAATGGCCGTATCCAGGTGCTCCAGCTCGTCGTCGCGAAATTCTTCGATGACCTGCCGGAGCAGCGGTATGCTTGGGTGGTCTTGTGGGAAGGCTTCCAACTCTTTCAACTGACTGAAAAGATAGCTCATGAGGCAGCTTTTCTTAACCAACATATATTAGAATCACGTACTCGTTGTAGTGTTCGCCGATGGCAGTCTCTACGGCCTCGGTACATGCCATAGCAGCTTCTTTGCTCATCATAGCTGTAGCAGCGCCCAGGCCCCAGCCAGCTACTCGAGCCACCTCCCATAATGCTGTGGGTCGGATATGGTGCTGCCGCTGTAACTGATTCATAACCTTAAGATGACGCTTCTCTTGATCCCACATTTCCTAATCCAAGCAGCAATGCGTGAGGATAGCCAAACTCTCATACGATACCCGGCACGCACCTGAATGACGTCGCCAACTTTGCGGTCCTGGCCCAGGACAAAATGCTGCCCCTGGTAAATGGTGTTTGCGGCAAGCTCCCCTGCTTGATCTACTCGCAATGCTTGGGATAAGACTTGTCGTTGACGGGGCGTGAGGTTCTCCGGCGTTTTGGATGTGCCCTCTGAAGCCGGCTCAAAATACGCATCAGACGCAAGACGGGAGGCAAGCCGTATCGCGGAAGGAGCTATCTTCGTTTTCGTTGGTAGCTTGCTAAGTGCGAGCATGAAGAAACAAGCCAATCGTTGTGGGTGCAGTGGTCGAATGGTCTCCGTCTGTGGCGTCGGCGACTTGCCACTTGGCCAAACAGAAACGGCGGCGACCGTTGGAAGTCTAATCGATCTCCAATTCCTTTTTGCAACTCAGCGACCACCGTCACATAGCAAAGTCGAAAATGCCCGCCACGTACGTTGTGCAGGGCTTTGTTTAACAGGACTTGCCTGACGCGTATCTCATCAGGTTCACCGAATCTGATGCCATCGACATGTCCAAGGAGAAGGACTGGGCCTATCAAATCGGTAGGCCGCGCGTTCTTTCCTCTCAGCAAGGATTAGTCTAATCGCACGTGTAGCTTTATTGGACTGGGATAAGACTCAGATTGTTTTCACTAAAAGGTGTGCCTGAGTTCTTTCAGATATAGGAAGCGTGGAGTGGTTGAACTGAACAATTTGCTTGTAGGGAACTTCTAGATTTTCTGTCGTATGAATGAGCGGTCATTTGGTGGATAATGAATGGACCCACTGACGAAATGACATCAGTTCCGTTGGTGTCACTGTGGACTCGAACCTCGTGAAAATTCAGAAGCTCCCTCGTACGTTCGTCTCCCTATGTGCTTCCGCAGCGTTGCTAACCCGAAGGTCTTACGCCAACTAGGCTATGCCAAATTTGGCAAGTTCTCTGGAGAAACTGCTCCCGTGGCGTCAAACAAAGAAGCTCCAGGTAGCATTGGATCACTTTGGCGCACCGTTGAACTCATTGACAGACCCGCTCATTCTTCGTAGTTGAGGAACCTGCTCCTCGTGCATCATCGACTACCAACTCTACTGGAGGCTTCAAGCCGACCCGACGGGTGCGCGATGCCCCAGTACGTCATCACCGCTTTGGAGTGAAATATCGTGCCTCTGATAAACGATTGTCCCACAGGGTGGTAAGACAAGTGACATCTTCGGAGAGTTTGAGGAGGAGCCTGCACCGCTGCCTTCACGGAGGCCAGCTGCTCCAGCTGCTCCAGCTGAGCCCGAGGAACCGGAGGTATGTCAGGACCCGGACGGGCGCGTGCCCGGCGTAAGCGAGACGCCCATGGAGATTGACGGTTCAAAACACAGCAATCGGAGCCTACGAGGCGCGGAAGATCCTCTCTTGGTGGTCTGTTTGAAGAAGAGGACAAACCTAAAAGTGAGTCTCGCAGAGTCTGGGCTGGACCGCTTGTCGCTGATGACTCGGGTGGTTACATTCTTGCAGGCACTTTCAAGCCGACTCGACGAGTAAGTTCCTATCGCGTCCCGGTAACTCATGGAGTCGCTTATATCCTTCTCTTCAGGTTCGCGACAACCCCGGGGGGGAGGATCACTTGCACGACGTGAGTTCTCCTTTGTTTTGCTCCAAACGCAAAACAACTTGAGACTAAATTTCTCTCCTCGTCAAGTTGTTCTCTTAAGCACTACACTAGTTTGAGATGGTGGAGGAATACCCTCCGAGTCGCCGGTTTAGCTATTGTTCATACTTGTTTGCGTTGTGTTTGTTCATGTACCACGCATCACAATCTTGGCTTGGACCACTGTTCTCGGTTTACCTCCTCTCATTTCTCTCGACCTCTTAAAGTCGAGCAAGACCCGCAAAACTCCTTGCAGGAGTGAAGCTAGAGCTGGTCTGCTAGTGAATTCAGCTCTACGAACCCAATGGACTCCCTTTTTCGTAGGAAAGAAAGGCATCGCACACGGCAATCTTCCCAATCCAGCACAGGTGTCGGCGGCGTTCCGTATGACAAGCTCTCTCAGTCGGGAAAGTCCCCAATCCCAGTCGCTACTCTCGGACCAAATCTTCGCCAGAGTGGAGGAAACGTCAATATTTCAGCTCCAGTTACCAACCCCACTCTCACGAACGAAGGCACCGATCTAAACTATGGACGCCCAGGGAAAGCCGTCGTCAGCGGTAGCGGGTGGATGGATATGCCAGTCCCAGAACCATATAGACCCAATACCTACAATGGCAATTCGTCGATGAGCCCAGGTTCACCGCCAACGCAGGGGAATACGTCGTGGGCAGGCTCATCGTCACCGTTCAACGTGGACCCGGCAACATCTTCTGCCGCTCTAGCGTCTTCCAGGGCATCCAACCGAAGTGATATTTCTTCCAATGCCAGCGTTATCATGGCAACACCAGGACCCTCCCGGACGACTAGAAGGCCTGCTGGTTCATCCGACACAACTTCTGTTGTCACCAGCCCTCGCCCAGGCTCATCGACTACAGGCCGACCTGCTTCAAATGCCTCGAAAGCTGAATACAGAATCTCGGGATACGCCCCTTCGACATCATCGGCTACTTCGGATTCGCATCATTCCTACCACTCCCACCACTCCCATCACTCTGGAATCTCCAAGTTGCTTCATCGGGATGAAGAACCACAACCTCCACAGGAGGAGCTTGATCAGATGTTTTACGAGGTTATGCAAGCCCGGGGGATGAACGATGATGACATGGCCAAAATGAGTGCAGGGATGAGGTGGAAGCTGGTCCAGGAGCACCGCCGTATGGAAGGTCGAAGGGGCACAGTCACGGGACCAGGGCAAGTAGTAGGTCCACCCGAACAAGGCTCTCCGGAGTGGTATCTCAAGAAGTTAGTGGATGGAACTATCACTCCCAAAGACGTTAGTGGTTTGGGCGTTTCTCTGAGAACAGGCTCTATTCCGTAAGTGCACCTTCTGTTCTGTCGAGCTGATATTAAAGCGGGTCTTCTTATTCGTAGATGGGCGAGAGACTTCGTGGCTTCCCAGGGTGTATCTGCTTTGGGAAATGCTTTGCATGTCATCAATAGGAAAGGTCCCAATCGGTAGGCATCATTTTCTCAAGTGAAGAGACTGCGTTTGAGCCTAATCCTGCGATCATAGGAGGGAACTGGATAATAATCTCGAGTATGAGCTCACGAAATGTATCCGGCAAGTCGTCAACATGACTGTGAGTTATATACCACCTTCATGTAGGAAGCTTCCTGACCTATTTTTACAGCCGACTTTGGGGGAAGAATATACTGTTACTCGCCAGACCATCGGATACATTACCTGCTCCCTCAACTCACCCAACATCGGAACTCGTCGCGCCATCTCCGAAATTCTGTTCTTCTTCCACAGAGTGAACGAGATGTTCCATGAATTCGTCTTGGACGGATTTTCTATGCTCAGTGCTGCCAACAACGAGACGGGCGTCTATGATTACTGGATGAAGAGCTTTGAAGCCGCTCTCGATGGAAGAGGGAAGATGGGAAGTTTGGTGGGAGCTAGCTCTGAAGTACGCAAGACCGCAGGCCCAGATAGCGCTTTGAATGAATACGCCGTAAGTCCGGAAGTCAGCATAGAATCGCGCCGAACCGCTAACTCGGGTACCAGTTCGCAACCGTAGTGCTCATCATCGACGTTCTTCAAGCGTTTGATGACCTACACACTCGCATTCACAATCGCACTGAGATGGAAAGAGCTGGTCTCAGGCGGATCATCGAGAAGTGCAAGGCGTTCGGAGTTGAGGCGCTCGACAAACAGCTGAAATACTACGAAGACCTTGATGCGGAGGACCGCAGTCAGCTACTCCAGGATGAAGATGCCGGCCTTTTGCGTTCGTTCTCAGACCCACAAGACATCTACGCAACCTTGTTGCGGAGCGTCGAAAATACGCCTGCCCAGCCTTACTTCCTATCCGCCCTCCAGCACTTGCTACTTATCCGGGCAGACGATGAAGTGCGGGTGCGGTACTTCCAGCTGATCGACCACTTGATTACGTCGGTGGTTATGGACAAGAAGCCAGGGTTTCGGGAAGGGTTATCAGACACGATTGGCGTTTCCGTTGCACGACTCGTCGCCCAGTTTGGAGAGCAAGAGCGTGCCCAAAAGGCTGAGGATGAGACTGCCGCTGTCCGCGCGGAACTCGCCCGCATAGTATCGGAGAAAGAGTTATTGGAGGACGAACTTCAAAACAGCGGAGAGGGACGGGTTGGACAACTTCGCGATAAACTCCAAGCTACCGAAGAACGACTCGCCGTGGCCAGGCAGCAAGTGGAACACTACAAGCAGAAACTCGCCGAGGAAAAGCAAAAGTTTGATGATCGCATTGAGCAGCTCGAAGCGCAGATCCTCGAACTTTTTAGGCAGGTCCGGAGCATAGACGATATCAGGATGATTGAAGAGACCAGCCAACAAGAGGAGCTCACCGGCGAGCAAATGATTGGCACCTTCATCAAGACTATGGAGCGTACCAAGACGTTCAGTATTCTCGAAGGCAGAACCCCGAAGCGTGGAGGGAAAATCCGGCGAAGTTCTACGAACCCGCAGGCCATCGCGGAGGATATCGGTGACGACGTGGATGGCGCCGAGGACGGCACTGAAATTGTAGACTTGGCGCGAACGCCTCAGCCTAAACGGACGACTCAGGCCCGCCTCCAGCGCGCAAATGGAGGCTCTACAGGAGCTGGCGGGCTGGGAGGTGGCGGGTCCTCTGGAGCAAATGGCATCCCTAGGGCATCCCAATTCCTGGATGCCGATGACGAGGACGCACATCAGCAGCTCGAGGAGACGATGGCATCTGGTGGTGGCGGTAATTTGGTGCGCCGTTACTTTTTATCAGCAATATGTTGGGCCACTAATCCGTCTCTTTAGAGCGTGGGCCAAATCACACCTTCTCGAAGTGTTCGCAGCGTGAACGATTCTCCCTCCGAGACATCTCGAAGGACCGCTGTCTCTCGGCAGCGACAAGCTGCGAATGGTCAGGGTACCACTGGTGGAGGTGCTACTGCTGGTGGACCCGGTGCTCTCAAACCACCGAACTTCCTGTCCGAGTTGCGGAACAAGGTTTCACGAGTAGACGACTTTGACACTGAAAGCGACTACCCCGTTTCCCGAGGTAGCGGTTACACGGAGGCAAGCAACGACACCTACCCTACGTCGGTTGACTCGACCTCTATCGAGCTGCCTGTTCCTGGCCTTCCTGGCCCCTCAGGGGGTCAGCAAGGGGGGAGAACTGCCCCGAAGAAGGAAACAACGCCGAAGAAGCTGGTTAGAGTCAAGAGCACTCGCGTATCCGGGACGCTCTCCGAACAGCTTGCCAAGAAGATGGCAGTCATGGGTCGCGGTGCTCCAGACTTCGAGGAAGGCAATTCACTTGAGCTCTCAATAGAGGAGGAGGAAGAACCAAACGAAGAGCGATCCATAACGTCTTCTGTCACCTCACCCCCACCTCCCCCTCCTCCACCACTCCCGACTGCGATCGGTGGGCCGCCGCCGCCGCCGCCACCTCCACCGCCTCCGCCTCCGCCACCACCATCAAACTTCAACTCCCCTGCAAGCTCTGGACGGGCATTCCCCGTCAGTTCGCCGCCACCTCCACCTCCTCCGCCCCCACCCGGTTCCGCTTCCATCATGTCACCTCCAGCGCCTCCGCCTCCTGCCATGTCCCCCTTCGGTTCCCCATTGCCCGTTCCCGGGTCCGCATTTTCCTCAGGCTTCGGTGTTAACAATTTCTTAAACGGATTCCAAGGCAGTCGGAAGGACATATGGATGACCCCGGGCACGAAGATGAAGCAACTTCAATGGGACAAGGTTCCTCAGACTGCAGTTGCCAAGACCCTGTGGCAAGCTGATACTCCTGACAAGGAGAAAGAGTGGCTGAACAAATTGAAAGACGAAGGGATTCTTAGGCAGATGGAGGAAGATTTCCATGCTAAGCAAACCGTTATCAACCTCATGGGTAGGGTCGAATCACTACGATCATTTGGCTCGGCTAAAAGATACTTCACAAACAGCTCGTCAGAAGAAAGCCGAACTCAAGAGCGTCCTGGACCCAACAACGAAGAAGCACGTCGGTGAGTAGAAGAACGTATATACATTCTTATGGTCGAAGCCTTAACTGTCCTACAGAAATTATCATCAAATTGCATAACGACCTGAGCCCAGAGCAGATTGCGGCCAAGATCAGAAACTTCGACCCCAAGTTCTGTCAGCTCGCTTTCCTCAAGGAGATGAAGCCCTTCTTACCTAGTCCGGAACAAATCGGCAAGCTTAATGTGTATCGCAACGCATCTGAGGACGAACTCTCCGAACTCCACTCTTCCGACCGCCTCATGGTTCAATTAATTAAGATCGATAGGCTCGGCCAGCGATGGGATTGCATGCTGTACAAGGCCAATTTCGAGGAGCAAGTAACACTTCTGGAAGAGGTATTTATTCCCCGAGTTCGGCAGAGGCTGTATGCTAACAAATCCTGTTCAGGGTGCTAGGAAACTATATGAAGCTAGCGAGTCCTTGCTTGGTGCGGAGAACTTTAAGGAAGTCATGAGGGTTGGTCTCTTATTCTCGTTACCTGTTACTCTTCTAACGTCATTGGCTGCTAGCTTATTCTGTTGATCGGTAATTACATGAACAACACTGGTCACAAAGGTGGTGCTTTTGGCTTCAAAGTCAGCAGTATTAACAAGGTTCGTGGCTTTGGCTCCGTCGTACTGCACATTAACTGATCATAGAGTCCGTGCAGCTGGTGGATACCAAGTCCGTCAACAACACGACTCTACTTCATTTCCTCGAGCGGACGATCCACAAGGAATTCCCGGCAATGGAAACGTTCCTTGACGAGCTAGCGAAACCTGCTGAAGCGTATCGAGGTGCGGGCTTTAAGATGTCAGGCACCTACGCTTTGTGCTAACGCTACCTGTGTATCGTTCTAAGTGAACCTCCAAGAGCTACGAAAAGGCCTAGGCGAACTTCGTACCGGTCTCAAGACGATCCGCAACGAGCTTGAGCAGTATTTCAACACAGTAGAAGCGAAGGAGGCCGACAATGCATACGGTAAACGCATGTGGCGATTCCATGCTGAAGCAACCGAGAGACTGGCGGAATTGGGGGATGATGTCACTCTGGCGGACACAAAATTCTCCGACGTCCTCAAACACTATGGCGAAGATGAGAAGAACATGCAATCGTCAGACTTCTTTGGGATTTACAAAACATTTGTCACATCATACAAGGTGTGTGCTCACCCGTCTGCCACAATTAAGTAAAAAACTAACGATAAGCATCCAACCTCAGAGGTGCCAAAACGACAATCGGGAAATCGACAAGGAGAAGGAAGCCCAAATTCGACGCGAACAAGCCACTAAAGAGTTCCAAGCAGCAAGAGCTGAAGCCGCCGCTGCGAGAGCGGCCGAGGGTGAAGGCGATGCGTCGTTGGACGCGTTGCTGGAGAACCTCAAGAACGGACCCATTGTCCGGAGAAGCAAGAAACGAACACCCGGCATCACTCCCGAAACTTCACCGCAGCCCGTTGACAACCCAGATGCTCCCGCAGCCAAAGCTATGGACATGCTGGCGGCTCTCAAGACTGGCGGTCTGGGTGCCTTCGTTCCTCCGTCGCCCCGAAGCGAAAGACTAGGATCGGGTCGACGCCGCATCCGACCTTCAGGTCTGTCCATCTCGAGCTCAGCGGCAGACCTTGAAGACAGCGAATCCGTGAGCAGTGCTGGGCACTCCAGACACGGGACAAGATCAACGATATTTGAAGAGGAGCTCCCAACTCCCAACGGCGAGGCATCCGAAACCTAGATTAAACACTCCAACAGCACACTTTGGCTTCTCGCTATCCTCACACTTTGCTCAGATTCATCTCATTTCACTCAAGCCGCACCGCATCCAAGCTCAATCGTGTTACAACTGGTTCATCCTCGCTTTCTTCGCACACCAGAAACTCGCTCCCACTCGTTAATCATATGTATCGTACCATGATCTACTAGGCATTCTTTCCTCGCCTCCTGCTTTTCCTTCTTCTTTCTACTTTCTTCGCATTATTCCTGCTTCCGACGTTAGACGGACTTAGTCGGCCTTTTTCTATCGTTTTTGGCCCGTTCGGCTTTATTATCTCATGCCTTTACTTACTCTAAGCAGAGCTCTATCCCTTGGATTCCGATCTCGTGCACTGCGCTCCGCCAGCATGGCTACTCAGTCGTTTGATATCGCATTGATCCAATTGGGCAACGTCACCAGTTCCAAGGAAAAGAACCTGCAGCATGCCCGTGAGATGGTCGCGAAAGCTGCTGCCGGAGATGGCAGTTTCAAACCTCGAGTGGTAGTCCTACCGGTATGAAGTGCTTGCTCACCGAGCCACGCAAGGCCTGGTTCATGAACTCGGGCTGCAGGAATGTTTCAACTCTCCATACGGTGTCAAGTACTTCCCTGAGTACGCTGAGAAAATCGGCTTCAAGAATGACCAGCCGTACGATGTCGAAAAAGGCGAGAGCGAGAGCGTCAAGATGTTGAGCTCCGTGGCTAAGGAGACCGGCGTGTGGCTTATTGGAGGTGAGTTGGATTTTCGAATCCCCGCCACGACGTTCCACCTGCTCAGCCCATCCACACAACAGGATCCATCCCGGAACGAGACACCTCCGATGACAAGGTGTTGTACAATACTTCGACCATCTACTCCCCAGAGGGTCTGTCTTGTTCATTCGGACGAGTGTCGATGAGCCGCTGATACGCTGTCTCATCTAGGCAAGTTGGTCGGTATCCACCGGAAGGTGCATCTCTTCGACATCGACATACCCGGCAAGATCACCTTCCAAGTACGTGCCACTTGTTATTGATCGGATTCTGTCCCGGGAGATGTCTGACCCTTGGGCGATACCTACTCCTGCAACAGGAAAGCAAAGTCCTTACTGGTGGCAGCCAGCTAACCCAAATTGACACCGGTATGGTAACCCTTCCCCCGCGGAGCTCGCCACCGCGTCATAACCTGATATCATCACCTCACAATTAGATGTCGGACGACTGGGCGTTGGGATTTGCTATGATGTCCGTTTCCCCGAGCTTGCTATGGTGGCAGCTCGGCAAGGATGTGCGGCAATGATTTACCCAGGAGCGTTCAACCTCACAACTGGGCCTTTGCATTGGGAGTTGCTTGCAAGAGGACGGTGAGCGCCCATATGGCCGCCGCGAGTCCACCCCCTTTGCCCCTAACTCGTACCGGAATCACTTTACAGGGCTGTGGATAACCAAATATACATCGCTATGTGCAGCCCAGCCCGAGACACGAGCGCCGATTACCACGCGGTACGTATTCATTTATTCCGTCACTACGAGCCCGTTCCACTGACGCGCGCCTGCTCTCCTTTATTCAGTGGGGTCATTCCATGCTCGTAGACCCCCTAGGTAAAGTCGTAGCCGAAGCTGACGAAAATGAGCGGATTGTCTATGCCCGAATTGGTATGACTCTATCCTTGTCACATTCCCCTTTCATACTTGGCTGACTGACCTTCGAACCCCCTCTCCACTCCAACGCTGTTCGATCTTCCTGCGAACCTCCCTCCCCCGCCGCCCCACCCACTTCTTCGCGCGTGGCGAAAACAGATCCAGAGGCAATCAAGGAAGCACGTAAGAACATCCCCGTGACGACTCAAAGGCGGTTCGATGTGTATCCGGACGTATCCGCGTGAGGCTAAATAACGATGATGATGTATGTAGTCTACATTAACAAAATAACGACCCGCGGATATCGGAAATCAACTCGGAAAGGAATCTCGGTAATTCGGACACGGGAAGGCGCTTTATAAGGGAAAGGGGTGCAAAGAGGAGGGCCAAAGTTCCGATCCTTCCTTAGCACAGGCCAATTTCACCGTACTATTGCCGCTCACCGCAGTTCGGTAGCCTACCGAAACTTTGCACTAAACCTTGTGCGATAAGTCCAGATCGTCTTGGTTTTTACCCACACTGGAAACGAGGCGGGGGCATTTCGAACCGGCGTGTGGAAGCTACTTTACCATATCAGGCAGGTACAGACCTGTGGGCGCACATCTACTCGATTCGCCCAATCAACGCAATCAGTTCGGAAAAGAAGAAGTTTCACTCTCTTCATTCATTATCAATCGAAATGAAGGGCTCCGAGCTAAAGTAGGGTACAAAGTAAACTAAAAGTTGTAATCAACGGACGAAGAGAGCGAAAAAGGGTAAGAAAAAGTGTTCCGTTGATACGGGTATGAATGACTATTCGAACTAGAGTACACGAAAAGGGGGAGAACGAAAAACAAAAAGCAAAGCAAATGCAACATGCGAGGAGGGGGAGTTGTAAGAGAAATCTTAAGATGCAAAGAGTTGATGGTACAGGGGAGATCTTAATGCAGTAAAAGGCAATAAAAAATGACGTTCGAACCCGAAAAAAAAAGAAAAAGCAAAAGCATGGAGGTTTGAATGAGTTGTCGAAAGCGAAGAATGATGGAGTTATAAAGGGTCCCCGAAAGAACAAAGTGAGGCAGTTTAGGCTTCTTCGCGACGTCGGTAGAAGAGGAGGTCGGCGTTGGGGGTCTGCAAAAATTGAGAGCAACAGGTAGAGTCAGTCTCTGCGCCACAATTGACATAGAGATCAGGAAAGAAACGTACCACAACCTCTCTCAAATCCTTAACTTCCCTGCTGACACCAGTGGCGGCGTCAAACATCGCCCATTTTCCTTGACCCTCCTGAACAGGATCCTTGGCGTACACGCGATACCTGTTCTCCTTGACACACTCCCTCACAGCGAAAAGGTCGTACATCTCCGCTTCATCTTCAGAGCCGAGCGAAGGGCGTGACGCAGTGAGCTCGTCGTCCGCGAACTCGTCTTCGCCGGATTCCGAGGAGAGGTCGTACGGCAGGGAAGTGGACGACGAAGACGACAAGCGGGAGGAGGACGAGGTGGACGAACGGGCTTCTCCGTTGAATTTGCCCAAGTCGAGGGATTCGACGGGGTAGTCGACGGGGACTTGCGTGCTGAGGGGCGTCATGCCTGCGAGACCACCGCCAAAAGCGGAGCCGGGGAGCGATACCGAGTGAGATCGGGAGAGACGGCGGGCCATCGTAGGTGGGCTGTTGGTCCTGCTTGAAGAGGCGGATGAAGAGCCCGTCGATGATGGCGATGCGGTGGAGTTTTGGGAGGTGGTGGATGGGAGTTGGAAGATGATCGTTGAAGGCAAGCTCCAAATCTTCCTCGTCTCGGTGTGTTGCGTGTACTGCTGACAAGCGCGGCAGTACTGCTGCCTCTCTTGCACCGTAGGCTTTTCGTACGCCTTCAAGAGCGCCGACAAGGTTGGCTTCTTGGTCCCTTCCCTCTTGGGCGGAGCGGCCAAGGGCAACACCGAGAATCCTTCAAACCTCGCGGTATTCTCCTCGCAACCCTCACCACCACACAGCGTCTTGACGCAAACCAGTCCTTCAAACACGTCCCTCACGATCGAGTCTTCCTGGATGTTCTGCATGTTCCTCAAGAACCCAGCATGCCTCCGGAGTCCCTCGTCGAACCCTTCGTCGTCGAACGCGGAAAGCTGGTACGGCGAGCGGAGGTAAGTGGGTTGATCGGAAGTGTATTCTCCCTCGTTGAGAGCGATGTGCAGCGATCGGAGGAGGTGCGAGACGGCTTGGGCGCCGGTGAGGTTGGAAGGTGAGCCGGAAGGGTTGACGAGCGTGGCGTTGGTCGAGACTGGGCTGCTGGAGAGCGGTGGACTTGCGGGTCGGCTGACGGGGCTCGAGGACAGTGGGGTCGGGGCTGCAGTGGCACTGGGAGTCGTCCGCTTGAGGATGGCTTGGAAGACGGACAAGTCCAGGGACGGCGCAGATAGAGGCGCTTGACCGGCGGACGGCCAGAAGAACTGAGCGGTCGATGCGAATGCGTCGATTACAGCTCGGTGGTACTTGCTATCCACATCTTCGTCGAGATATTCACCGGCTGTTGTTGGGCGGCATGTTGTTGATTGACGGGCGTTCGGTATTTGGTTAGTCCGAGGGGTATCGTGACCAGGCACCGTCCGAACAGCGCAGCGCGCGACAAACGGCGGGCACGTCGAGGTCACCGGACGTTGACAAAGCCAGAAAGATAAGGGGGGGAAGTAAGGGAAATCAAGAGAGTCAGTGATTCTGAACGCCACAAGAGATAAGGCGGGGGGCGTCGCTGGCAAGCCACGTACACAAGAAGAACTGCGAGAGGTCCGGGGAGTGCAGTAAGCAAACAAGAGATGACGTGAGCCATGCCGTCCTGTGAAAAAATTCCCCAACGGTAGTCAGCATCAATATAGCCACGCTGGACACGAGGCTAAATGGGAAAGAGGCGGGGGGAGTGGAGAAAGATGCGGGAGAGGCGGAGAACGTTCGATGGAGGAGAAGCGGAAAAGTGCGAATTGGGGTGCGACTCACTCCTCGGAGAAAGGCCTCGATTTTCCAGCAGAGCTGACGGTGGTCTGATTTGAGAACCTCCTTGCGATACTGGGCCTCTTTGCCATCGTCAAGCCGTCGTTGGTGCTGGTGGGAGTGTCTGTTCCCGAGGTGTGGGCCATATGGAAGCCAGCCAAGACATTAGCCTTGGGGAAGTCGTTGCTGTTCCTCCGCTTGGTTTCCCGCTCCAACGCTACCTGGACGTCGTTGATGTACAACGGAGGCTGGCGCAGGTCGAAGTAGCTGCTGGTAGTAGAGCCGGGGGTGGACGGGGATACGGAGAGCGGTGTGGTCGCTCCTGAGGCGTCTGTTATGGCCGCTGGCGTCGATCCACCACTGTTCGATGCACGCTGGCGTGACACCCAGTCCTCCAAATGACCGTTGTAAAGTTCAGCAGCGAGACGTAAGCTCTCTGCACGCGGAGATGGCGAGGGGTATTGCTGGGTCATGAGAGGGGAACGTTCGGTCGGGAGTAAGCCAGCGTTGAGTAATTCGTCGTCTGATGTGGGTGCAAAGCATTCGTGGTAGAGGATTGGGGCGAGGTATTTTGCGAACGCGATGGACCCGCCAACGGCTGCTACGATTTCAAGGACCATTATGGTGGTGGTGAAGGAGGAGGTGGTGGTGGTTGTAGTATTATGGGCGAGTAGTTGTAAGAGGCGCCAGTTGTGGTTGCCGTTGCAGAAGAAATAGAAAGGGGGTTGCTGTGTTTCGGTGGCGTCGGTGCCGGTGTTTATGAAGTAGCGAGGGAGGGATGAGTTTGAGGGAAAAGGAGAGGGACTGATTCCCAAGAGGTCGAGGACTTTTATATGAGGACAGGAGAAATAAAGAAAGTGCCTTACTCATGGAAATAGTTTGAAGTTAGAGTGGTGTGACCGCCGCGTATTGTGTCAGGGTCCAGCTCGGATCTACTTTCTCCGTCTCCCTCCGCTTTCACCTGTCATCCCTGTGAAACCTTGTTCCCTTGAGGCCTCGAGTCTGGGTTCCCAATGCTCCCAAACGTTCGTAAGGCCTCATCGGTCAACGTCGAGTGCTAGCGATGACCTCCTTGCCAATCCGGCACTTGCGCAGACTTCAGCCGCAACCTACCAGAAACAAGTCACACCACCTCCCCCTTTCGGCAATGCCAGGGGAAGGGCAAGCTAGACGTAAACCTTAGATTTTTTAACCTCTCTGTGTAGAAAGAGACCCAAGGGAACGCGCGCGTGATTTAGCATCGGACAAGGCACGCGATAAGGCCTTGCATTCCAGAAAATCGCAGCAGTCGTCCCAGAAGGGCAAGTTTATCCATCATTCCCCCGATAGTACACACGATAGCCTTTGCCCATTCCCATTCCACTACTCGCTGGTCCACCTGCCTATTGCACTCCTCAACAGAATCGGTCACTGGCAAAGAAGTTCATGAAAAAGTCAATAACACGTTGTCCGACCCTTCCGTCATCGCCTTCACATGCCCGCCCAACGCTAAACGCACCTCTTTAATTTCGCTCGTCTATCTAGCATGGCCTCGGACAAATTCCCTTCCTTTCGAGCCTTCTTCAGCTAGTGATGGGATAAGATAATGGATTAGGGGGGGACAATGTGATCAGCGCCACCAGCCAAGGAGGGAGGGGGCTAACTAGCCAAACCCAGCCAAACGAGGGTTACTCACATCCTTTCGATCGGCATCCGACACAACACTTCGGCCGGCCCCCCAGGCTTGGAATTTCTTGCTATACTCGTCCAAAGCCGGCCCACATCACAATACGCACGACGAGCATCGAGTTTGAACGAACGTGCGATGCGCAGTGCAAGGACGAAAAACGAGACGTGCATTGTCAGCAAACGATGAGCACACGCATCACACGAACAAAAAAACCGGGGAGGTGTGAAAACCTAAACACCACGACTCTTGCAGAGTGATGGGCACGGCGTGGTGGTACTCACTTTGTCCCAGCCTCATCAATGTTCTCCACCGACTCCACTTTCTTCCGCTTGCGTTCTTCCTCGCCAGCTGGTGAAATCGATAAAAAACCCCGGGTCAGAGCCAAGAACGGTCAATAAAGGAATAGCTCCAAAGGTAAATGAAGGCCCAGAAAGATTGCCGCGGTAAATAACGTGGCGACTAATCCCTGAACGTCATTCGATGATCCTCGAGTGGAGCGACAAACTCCGAACTGCGGTCCCCGGTCATACTCAGGAGACCTTCTTCTCCGCCCCCCTCTCTCGGAGAACTCGATGCGCTCGAAAGCGAGAGATGACGTATGCGAAAGACCAAGAGATCGAGGACGGGGGGAAGCCGTTATGTCCGGAATGTCCTCGCTCGAACAGGAAAAATCCAATCACCCCGGCCGCATCCCCATAATCCAAACTCTCTCGGCCGCCATCCACGGCCACCAATGCCGCAGCGTGCAGCTTATCCTCATCAAGACAAAAGACAAAAGACAAAAGACAAAAGACTCACCCTTTCGCTTATACTCTGCCTGAACTTTGACAAAGAACCTCTCATTGAAACCGACCTCCTCGCTATCTCCTCGCAGGCTCATCGTGCCACCGGCGGTCTCGTCCACGGACATGTACTTGGAGTAGTAATTTTGAAAGGCGACCATCCCAGGTGCGTCTGGTAAGATGATGGGCGTCCATTCTTCTTGTGGGCCGCGAGCCTGGAAATCATGGGTTCGGAATCGGATTATGGGTCCGGTTTGTTGCGGGGAACGGGAGTTGTTGTATAGGCGAATGTTTTTGACATCCCAGAAAATCAAATTCGAACGTTTGTCAAGGTAAACGAGTGGTCGTGTGCCGGGGCCAGAAGTGGGAGTAATTAAGTTGAAAGAAGGCCAATGGAGAATGAGGCCGAGTCCGGTGCGAGTTTTTTTTGTTTTGTTTTTGGAGGCGACGTTCAATGTCGAAGTTGACCCAATCAAGATCGAACGTTTGTGAAAGTAAAATGAGTGGTCGTGTGCCAGGGGGCGGAAGTGGGGTAGTTAAGTTGGAAGAAGGCCAGTGGAGAGTGAGGCCGAATCCGGTGTGAGCGGTTGTTGATTTTCCGTTTTGTTTTTCCCGGTGAACGGAGTGTTGCAGAGGTGATGTTCAGTGTCAAAGTTGATCAAACGTTTTCCAAAGCAAATGGGTGGTCGTGTGCCGGGGCAGAAGTGGAGGAGTTAAGTTAGGAAGAGGCCAAGGCCGAATCCGGTGTGAGTGGTTGTTGGGGTTTTTCGTTTTTCGTTTTGTTTTTTTTCCCGGTGAACGGAGTGTTGCAGAGGTGATGTTCAATGTCGAAGTCGATCGAACGTTTGCCAGAAGTAAAATGGAGTGGTCGTGTGCCGGGAGCAAGAGTGGAGTCGGTTAGGTTGGTTCAAGAGGCCAGAGCCAAAACGCGATGAAATGGAGAATCTAATCAGTATCAACTCCGCACGCGTGGCCGAGGCAAAAACGCCACTAAAGGGCTAGGCAAGGGTAGTTGAAGGTGGACGGAGGCCTCGAGGCGTGCACACGACCAATTATCGTCGTCCCCCAGTGCTTCCCCTCCACTCCTTTGCTTTCGTTATTTTGGGTTCTAGTCAAACCATAATTCCACGCTGTCTCGGTCATCCTCCTAGGTGGGGTTCTAACCAAATCAAGAACCACCACTGCCACCACCAGAGGACAACCGGAACCTCCGGCACTCGGAACTCCGTACGGAGATGGAGAGAGGAAAAGGAAAGACCCCCAAGTGCAAGACTTACCTCCCGGTCCGAACTAACCACACCATGTTGGTCGCAGCTCATAAACTTCCCATCCGGTGTCCGGAGATTGATTGTTGCTGAACCGGCTATTCGAGTGACAACCCAGACCTGGTTCACCTAAAAGATCAAGCGAACACACCAGTTAATACATCAAACTCAGATACTTCTTCGATTGATTCAAAGCAAAACAACAGAGGGAGAGGGATCCCTGGCGTACCTCAGTTGGAACGATGCTCGCCATCCCACCGTCTTCCTCCTCCGCCGACAACGGATGCAACACGATCCTCCCCCGAGTCTGTTCGTAAGTTATACATGTCGGAGATTGAGGAGACGTTGGATGAACGATAAACGTCGGACCGAGTACTTGAAGTGGGTTTGACGGGTAGACCCATGCTGTGTCATGAATTCAAGTTTGGGTGGGGGGAGGGTCGTTTTTCGTTCCCGTTCAGGTCGTTCGGCCGGACAGCGAAACCACCCCCAAGGAGCGTGTCATGCCCACGGATGTCGTGTGAGGGGGGAGAGAGGGAACGTTCGTGGATGGATGGGAAGGATTTCGTAAGTCGAGCAAGCAGCCGGTTTTGCGTTGTGGGCCAACCAACGCAGAGAGCCCAGGTAGAACGCAACACGCAAGCGCACGTTCGTTATACGCCCAGAACGCATGGTCAATGAAAGTCGTACGATGAGGCAGAAGAAAGAAAGTTAGCATCCGCTCTTTCCACGGGTCGTCTGACCAGCCCACACCATCCTCTCAGAGGTCGGCGTACCTTGTGGATCTGCCCCTTCCACATCACTCCCTTCTCCACCAGAACCATGTCCCCCAACGTCCTTTTCCTTGCGCTTGCGCTTCTTTCCCTTCTTGTCGCCTTTGAACGTTAGCTTCGTTGAGCGGACTTTGGACGTCGAATCGGACATTTTTGTCGCCGCACGGATATCAGTGGGGGTGGTGGTTGCGAGGCGGTGGCGGAGCGAACGGGCGTGTGAAGGTTAAGATTGCCGCTCCTCTCCTCCCCCGACCACCCTTCATATCGAAGCAAAGCCTTATATTCGATATCTCTTTTGCTTTTAATCAGGAGGGAATATTATTCTCGAGACTCGAAGTATTCCTCCAGATGGTTCCTAAACTAAAACCGGGTGCTCACCTCCAACATTGTCGTAGGCAAGAGCATTAACTAGCGCAAGGTAGGGGAGGAGGTATCAGTGTTGCGCGGAGGGAGATTCCATGTTGAGAAACTAGTGACGTGCAAAATTGGACTCGCTTGGTTACCAAACAGTAGTTAGTGAGGAGTCGCCCAGCGGAGTGCGACGAGCGGACATATGTATGGAACGACATCCTAACACCGATCTACGGGACCCACTTCGGGACGTATCACTCTAACAGTAAAGCATGATATAAAAACAGGCATTCTTGGCTTCGGTGTGTTGGTTTGAAAGTCGAGCCGGCCTCAAATTAGCTCGCCTGCCAGAATTTATCATCATGCGTTTCACTAGACTATATATTAAAATGTGGTGTCAAATATTGCGCGATTTGGTAGAGGATACTGAGAATCTCTAGACGTTTGTGAGATTGCCGGCTATACAACCGAAGCGAGACACGAGGGTACTCATGACTGGCACTGGTGATGAAGGAAATTGACCAAAGACCCGCATGAAATTGGATCAGCACGCTACAGTTATGGATTTTGGCTAAATATCGTCATAGGATCATTTGTATCTGCTAAACATGTAATATCGATCACGAATAAATGGGGGAGCGCGATCGACGATGCAAAACGAAACAATAGACCCGGCAGGGTGTGAACCTGCATAGCACATGTAACAAACAATCTCCAAGGAGAAGTTTCGTTCCTAAGAAGCTTTACCAATTAAGCTACGGGCCTCTACGCTCGCGATAGGTGATAATGTCCATATATCGTTGACTTGACCCCTCGAAAAATGTGAAGTGAAGTCTCGATGCTGGCCATCAAAGCTCTGGAGTTCTTACATTCAGAATCAGAGCTGGATGATGGAGCACAGGAAGGGTCGCGCCTCATTGTGTCTGCGACGAGGCAAGGCAGTGCGCCACGGTGACATCACACTTAGCCGAACTTGTAGTTCAGGTCATCACAGAACATGCTGAGGAATCGCAGAGTTATTCGAATACTACTTCTTGACAGCTGCACTTTGTGTTAAGTTCAATTCGAGAGCTCGTCTGGACTCCGCTAATGTCGCTTCCACAAATTTAAATCATTTGGGGCCGTTCAAGCCCATGACGCTCCACCGGCAGCTATCCAATCCCAGTGGACCAGCCGGCCAAATAATACCCGCGTGCAAAAGTATGCGTACCATGGCAGCAAGTAGTACGGAAGGAAGATCGAGAGGGAGTAGGTGTTGATGATTCACGGTCAATTCCGCTCAACATGGAGAACCGCTACGAACGCGCTCTTCGCAATGGTTGAGTGGACTCTGGATGTCAATATGACATTTGTCGCCGTCCGGATATCAATGATTTCAGTGATTGGGAGACGGTGGCGACGTGAACCGGCGTGTGAAGGTTGGGACTCCCCTCCCATTTCCTCCGTTGCCTACCCTTCTTGATTAAAGCAGAGCCTTATATTCCCTATCTCGCCTGCTTTGAATCAGGGGGGAATATTATTCTCGAGACCCAAAGTATTCCTCCAGATAGTTTCTAAAGTAAAACCGGGTGCTCACCTCCGACATTGTCGCAGGCAAAAGCACCAACTGGCGCAAGGTGGGGGAGGAGGTATTAGTGTTACGCGGAGTGAAACTCCATGTTGAGAAACTAATGACGTGCAAAAATGATCTCGCTTGGTTACAAAACAGTAGTTAGTAGGGAGTCGCCCAGCGGAGTGTGACGAGCATAGGGAACGACATCCTAACACCGATCTACAGAACCCACTTTGACGTGTATCACTCTAATAATAAAGCGTGATATTTTCTGAAACAAGTGTGTTGGTTTGAAAGTTGAGCCGGCCTCAGATTAGCTCGCCTGCTAGAATTTATCATCATGCGTTTCACTAGACTATATATTAAAATGTGGTGTCAGATATTGCGCGATTTGGTAGAAGATACTTAGAATCTCTAGACGTTTGTGAGATCGCTAGTTATACAGGCAAAGCGAGGCACGAGGGTACTCATGACTGGCACTGATGATGAAGAACTTTGACCAAATACCCGCATGAAATTAGACCAAGCACTCTACTTGGCTAAACACTATGATCATTGTTGTCTGCTAAACATGTAACGTCGGTCATGAACACATAAGGGAGGGTGACCGACAATGCAAAAAGAAACAGTAGACCCGGCAGGATTCGAACCTGCATAGTCACAAAGTGAATACCGTAAACGATATTGAGTTCTGGCTTTGCCAATTAAGCTACAGGCCTCTACGCAAATAAGGACTGATATACTTATATTCGTTTAGTCTGATCCAGGGAGAAATGTGAAGAGGAGTCTCAATGCTCGCCCTCAAACCTCAGCGTGAACTGGCACACAGTATGAAGGTCGAGATTGCCCGCTCCTCTCCTTCCCTAACCATCCTTCATATTAAGCAAAGCCTCTAAAGATACGATTCTTCATATTAGCGATATCTCCTGCTTTGAGTAAGGGGGAAATATTACTCTCGAGAGTCGAAATTATTCTTCGAGATGGTTCCTAAACCTAACCGAGCGCACGACAGCTACCCCCACAGCAGGCAAACGCACCAACTGGAGAAAGGAGGTGAATGATGTATTGGAGTGGCGCGCGGAATGAAGGTTCAATGTTGAGAAATTAATGATCTATACTAAAAACGAACGTGTTGGTAACAAAACAGTAGGGAGTAGGGAGTCGCAAACAGGCCATCTCGACACCGATCTACGAGATGTACTTTGAAATGTATTAGTTTAACGATGCAAAATCGGGATATTTTGGGAAATAAATCCAAAAATCTTAGTGCGTCAGTTGGAAAGTTAAGCTGGCTTCAAATTAGTTCGTCGGTCAGAATTTAGCATCATACGGTTTATGAGACTAGACAGTAAGATATGGCGCCGAATATCTCAGAGTTTCGAGACGATACTTGGACAGTCTAGGCGCTTGTGAGATCGCCGGATATTCAGTCGGAAACGAGGAACAAAAGCATTCATCAGTGGCAACGCAGGAAATCGACCAACTCGATCCCAACACATGAAATTATGCCAAACACGCTGCATTTGTGTATTTAGTGGCCATTTTTGTCTGCTGAAATTGTAAAATCGGTCGCGGACCTAGAGAGAGGACGGCGAAGACCAAAAAGGAAAAGCTAGACCCGGCAGGGTTCGAACCTGCATTGGTAGATGAATGGTAAATCGCAATGATTTTCAGTTCTGGCTTTGCCAATTAAGCTACGGGCCTCTACGTTCACAATGTGCAATAATATCCATATATTTTGACTTGGCCCCTCGAAAAATGTAAAGAGAAGTCTCGATGCTGGCCCTCAAGGCTCTGGAGTTTTGCATTCAGAATCAGAGCTGGATGACGGAGTACAGGAAGGGTCGCGCCTCGTTGTGTCCGCGACGAGGAAAGGCAGTGCACCACGGCGACATCACACTTCGCCGAACCGGTGGTTCAGGCCATCACATAACATGCTGAAGAATCACAAACCTATTTGACTACTGCTTGACAGCTACACTCTGTGTTAAGTTCAAGTCTGGAGTCCGCTAGCGTCGCTTCAGCAGATTTAAATCATTTGAGGTCGTTCAAGCCCATGACACTCCACCAGCAGCTATCCATTCCCAGTGGACCAGCCGGCAAAATAATACCCGCGTGCAAAATTATGCGTACCATGGTAACAAATAGTACGGAAGTAAGACCCAGGGGGAGTATGTGTTGATGACTCAAGCTTAAGGTCAACGCCGCTGAGCATTCAGAGCTACCACGAAAGCGTTTTTCACGACCAAACACGGGGGTCGATTCGCAGCCCGACCTGTGGATGAGGATGTTTCCTCTCTCTATAAAAAGTGAAATGCGATGGTCAGAGCTTATTTAAAGACGGTTTGATTCATTGTTGCACGATTACAAGCAGGATTGGGATCAAGGAACGATGGATCAACTACAGACAAATACAGTCGATTGCAGGAAAGGCAACGGGTGACTGACTGGAATAAGTTATCGTCAGCTAGCTACGAGCTTGGGGAAATTAGGGCTCGGGATGAGGGTGTGCACAGCAGAGACGAGTTCCTTTAGGGGTTTGTGGATTGGGATTGCTGCGGCTGGACAGCAGCTAAACATTGGGACGTTATTTTTTGGTCGAGAGAAAAACCGATCTGGGCGAAGAGGTCCCTCGCCTCTACATAGAATTTTGCGGACTCGGTTCGGAGGGCTTGCTGTCGGTAGAGGTGACCAAGACTGCGCAGCGTGTAGGCTCGACCCTGCGTATTGCCGATGCGAGAATAGATTTCTTGTGCTCCGGCGTAGAACTCGTTTGCCTGGGCGTATTTCGACTGAGCGCGGTAGATCTCTCCCAGCGCGTGCAACGTGTTTGCTCGGCTGTAGTCGTCACCGATGTAGATATAGATCTCTAGCGCCCGGGTGTAAGATAGATCGGCCAGTCTGTATGTGCTTTGAGCTCGGTAGACCTCTCCAAGCCCGTACAAAGTGCTCGCTCGGCCTTGGCCATCGCCAATACGAGCATAGATCTCCTGCGCTCCAGCGTAAGACATTTCAGCCTCGCTGTATCCAGATTGAGAGGCGTAGAGGCCCCCCGACCACCGTAACGTGCTCGCTTGACCGCGTTCATTGCCGATTCGAGTGAACATGGCTTGTGCCCGGACGTATGACGCGATGGCCTGGGAGTATTTGGATTGAGCGCGGTAGACATGTCCCAACCCACACAACGTTCTGGCTTGACTTTCGCAATTGCCGAGGTCGACATAGATTTGTAGAGCCCGGGAGTAAGACTCTTGGGCATCGGTGTATTCGGACCGAAGACGGGAGACCTCTCCAAGACGGTACAGGGTGTTTGCTTGGTCCTCATCCCGTGCGTGTATGGATTGAGTGTCAAAGATGTGTCCCAGCCTGGCCGACGTATTAGCTTGACGGGGATCGCCATAGGTGGAATTGTTGATGTTTTGGTTTTCGAGTCGAGCCAAGGAATATTCACCTTCTGGGCATTTGGGTTGAAGAGGGTAAACCGCTTCCAGACCATTTAACGTGCTCACTCGGTCAGGGTTATCAGTGATGTGAGCGAAGATCTCTTGCGCCCGGGTGAAAGACTCTTTGGCTTCGGCGTATTTCGACAGAAGACGGTAGACCTCCCCTAACAAGTACAGCGTGCTTGCGTTTCCGTTTTCATTGCCGATGCGAGCAAATATGACTTGCGCTTGACTGTACGACTCTTCAGCTTGGGTGTATTTGGACTCGGCCCGGTAGACGTGTCCTAGCATACACGCCGTCCTTGCTTGACCGTGGTTATCACCGACGCGACCGTAGATCTCCTGTGCGCTTGTATAGGACTCTCCTGCCAGACTATATTTGGATTGAGCGCGGTACAAATCTCCCAATCGGTGGAACGTATTGACCAGACCCGGGTCATCGCTGATACGAGTGAAGATGGTTCGCGCTAAGGCGTATGACCCTTCAGCTTCAGTGTATTTGGATTGATCGCAGTAGATGTCCCCAAGCCCCAGAAGCGTGTTGGCTCGGTACTGGTGATCATCAATTCTAGCGTAGATGTCCTGAGCTCGGGCGTAAGACACCTCGGCCTGGGTGTAGTTGCGTTCGGCGCGGTAGACATGCCCCAACCCACATAACGTATTGGCTTGACCCTGGCTATCACCGAGACGAGTGAAAATGGCTTGCGCTTGGGTGTAAGACTCCTTCGCCTGTGTGTATTTGGATTGGTGGCGCAAGACTTCTCCTAGTATGTACTTGTTCACTTGGTCCAAATCACCACCAATACAAGCGTAAATATCTCGTGCTCGGATGTAGGAATCTTCGGCCTCCTTGTACCTGGATTGTGCGTGATAGACGGCTCCAATACTCTGCAGGACGATAGCTTGGCCCCGCTGATCACCAATGGTAGCGTAGAGATCCTGAGCTCGGGCGTAAGACACCTCGGCCTGGGTGTAGTTGCGTTCGGCGCGGTAGACATGCCCCAACCCACATAACGTATTGGCTTGACCCTGGCTATCACCGAGACGAGTGAAGATGGCTTGCGCTTGGGTGTAAGACTCCTTTGCCTGGGTGTATTTGGATTGATGGCGCAAAACCTCTCCTAGCCCATACGACGTTTTCGCTGGGCCCAGGTCACCGCCGATGCGATCATAGATTTCTTGTGCTCTGGTGTAGGACTTTACTGCCTGAGCGTATTTGGATTGAGCACGGCAAACATCTCCCCAACCCCGTAGGGTGTCTGCCAGACCCTGTTGGTCCTCGATGCGAGCGAAGATGGCCTGTGCTTGGGCATAGAAATGTTCGGCCTGGGTGTCTTTGGATTGGGCATGGTAGCTTTCTCCTAGTCTGCACAACATCCTGGCTTGGCCCGGGTAATATTTTGCATACACGTAACTCCGGCGCGCTCGGTCATAATAGCCTTCCGCCTCGCTGTTCCTGGATTGAGCATGGTGGAGGTCTCCAAGCTCTTGGAGTATATGCGCTTGGCCCAGAGAATCGCCGATGCGAGTGTAGACGTCTTGCGCTTGACTATAAGAATCCTCGGCCTGGGTGTATTTGGATTGAGCTCGGTAGCTGTGCCCCAACCCTCGCAGCGCGCCCGCTATGCCTTGGTCATCACCAATCCGATTGAAGATATTCCCCGCCTGAGTGAAAGTCTCCTCAGCTTCGGCAAATCTGTCTTGAAGCTGGTAGGCGACTCCTAGGTCTTGTAGCGTGTTGGCTATACCTCGAGCATCGCAGATACGAGTATAGACCTCTTGCGCTTGACCATAAGAATCCTCGGCCTGGGTGTATTTGGATTGAACCCGGTAGCTGTGCCCCAACGCTCGCAGCGTGCCCGCTCTGCCTTGGTCATCGCCGATGCGATTGAAGATTGTTTCCGCAAGGGTGAAAGACTCCTCTGCTTTCGCAAATTCGGTTTGAAGCTGGTAGACGTCTCCTAGGCCTTTTAATGTGTTGGCAAGGCCGTGACCATCGCCAATACGAGCGTAGAGCTCTCGTGCTCGGGTGTAAGACTCCTCGGACTGGGCATATTTGGACTCCGCCCGACAGATGTGTCCCAACCCACAGAGCGTGTTAGCTCGACCCTGGTCATCACCAACACGAGCGTATATGGCGTGTGCTTGCACAAAAGAGGATGTGGCTTTAGTGAATTTGGATTGAAGCTGATAGATGCCTCCCAGCCCTTGCAGCGTGTCCGCCTGACCCTGTTCGTTACCAATGCCAGCGTATACGTCTTGCGCTAGGTCGTACCACTTTTCAGCATCGGTGTATTCGCACTGGGATGTGGAGATGTTTCCCAGCCAGTACGAGGCTTCTGCGCGTGCAGCTTTGTCTCCTTGACTGCTCGCAGTCATGAGTCCCTCTTTGAAAAGGGACGCGGCATCGTCATAGCGAGCGCGTAGGTAGTGCATGCGACCCATTTGGAACAGAAGCCGAGTGGTTCCATTTTTGGAATCCGAGGGCACTCCGCCCAGTGGGGGCACCGACGGCTGAGGCGGGTTCAAATCAGGAATTGCCGTAATCCGGATGAGTGCCAGACTCACCACCCATTTCACCTCGTCACAGCACTGGGAAACGGTAGGCCTTTCCCTGTGATCTAATATCCAACAGTCTGCCATAAGGTTGCAAAGCCTGACGATTTGTGACAGTTGCGCGTGTTCACTGGTTGAAGGGGTCTTGCCCTCGATCACCCTCAGTGTAATGGCAGCTCCCGATTCAAGTTCGGGAAATGGTAGCTTATCCGTCATAATCTAGTAAATAACCCACAGCTGATGTTTAGCGACCACGACGCAAGCTCACAACTTCGGGAGTCGGCCCACCTCCCAACACACCCATCCAGCTGACCAGATATCGCTGGGTAAACCTGGATGATTCCCGTTCACGACTTCCGGAGGCGCCCAACGGAGTGACCAAGCAGGACCTGTCAGGGTTAGCTGATTGCCAGTAGCAACGATGTGTATTTTGGGGTGATCCTGCTCTTTAGTTGGGTCCTCCTTCGCTTCTTGACTCCCTTCTTCTGCGGGCCGGTCTTCCGTCTTCTTTAGGACACGAGCTGAACCAAAATCTGTGATTATTGCACGGTATGAGCAGCTGACGAGAATGTTGAGCTAGCACGTCGTTGCGATCAGATGCGAGTTGCTAAGTGAATGTGGGTTGAGCAACCCACCGACTTGAGGTCACCATGACAGATTGGCGGCTCGCGAGTGTGAAGATACTTGAGACCCTCGAAGGTATCCTGGATCTAGAATGAAGATGCGCTCGTCTTGTCACGGAGGGTCTCCCTCGGGGCAAATAGTCGCTTACGAGGGAAATGCGCTCAGGGATTTCCCATTTTCCCGTCGCAAGGAATTCGCTGACATTTCCATTCGGCTCCCAAGATAAAACTATCCACGCATCTCCGTTTTCGAGATCATCCATGAAACCGATCAATCGGACGACGTTCTCGTGCGATAATCTAGCCATGATCTCCACCTCGTGAGTAAATTCCTAAGTGACGTGGGGTAAGTGTTTGTAGTGAATAACGAATATTATCATTCCTACATTGGAGAACATATGTTTATCCATGCCTTCGTGATATCGAAGCTTCTTCACTGCGACCTGCTTTTTGCGACTCCACATCCGTCGTTTGAATGTTGCTTGGGCCACTTCAGCTTTGCCGCCACCTTTCCGCGGTCCCGAAGATGTAACGTTGATTTCATTGGGATAGATTCGGAAGCTCGACATATTGTTGAGTCTCTCCTGCTGCAAATAGCCCTCCTCGTCAATTTCATACACTACTCAAGCACGAAGTATGCCTTACGGCAGATAGCTTTTCCGGCTTCGTTTCACCAGTAGCTCCCTTTGAGCCGCCTTGCTTTTTATCAACAGAGGGCCCTCCTGCTGCATCCACATCATTAGAGGGAATTCGAGGTATAGGGGTTGGAGTCAGGGGATGGAGGCTCAGGCCTTTAACGGGGGACTTGGCGACGGGTGTTGTCATGAGGAAATCCCGGAAGGAAGTGCAGTATAGCCAACTTTGGTAAATGGAGGAGGAAGGGGGAAAGGATGCAGTAGCGGTGGAGCAGCGGGTGGCGCTTGCTCGTGTTCGCCAAGGTCACCGAACAATTCTGCGCGGTTTTTCTGACACTTCCCTTGGCCCCCCGGTCACCTCATCCCCTTGCACATGGCCAAAATCATCATAATGGGAGATGGGAAGCAAAGAAAAAATACACCCACCCCGTGCATACCCGGGGCCCCTTTGTTCGGGAAGAAAGCGCACTACGCTTTCTCCGTGGCACGGGGTGGGGGCCGGTCATGCATTCACTCTTCATTCCTTTCCCCCCGTTGCGCCCAGTGACCCAGCTGCAGTGAACCAAAGGCCCAGAATATTTGGTCAGATAATCTTCGCGGACGCCTGCAGAACGAAACCTTTTGTGGCATCAGGTAGGACGGAAGCGGGATCAAGAGGGAGTAGGTGACATATGTTGAAGAGGCGCGGCTAATTCTGCTGATAGTGAGAGCCATCTCGAAGATGCCCTTCCCAACAATTCGCCGAGGGTCCTTTCGAAACTCGGGTCAGAGGTGAGGGTGCTCCCCTCCTTCTATACAGCTAAATGCGATAGTCAGCGCCAAGAAGCACCAAGAGACTATTTTTCGCTCGCGAGGGCCGCCCAGGTTTCGAGAAATGACCAGATGGGTTCGTAGCTGGCAATTCAGCGTTTGCCAGTCCCATGTTACGTCACAATTTCACGTCGATCTCTCCCGCCCCATGCAACCAAGGTTGCGTGGCTGCCTCCCACCAAACACTCCAAGGCTGACTAGCCCTTTTATGCAACTTCCGGCGGATTCCATTGGTCCAGTGATCATAGATATAAGTAGACAAAGGGCCCGATCAAACACAGTGGTAATATAAACGATGCTATCATTGCCAGGTTTATATAAATAACGCGGTTCCACCTTCGTCTTCGAATGCGTCGCCTTTTCCGCAGGGAAAGAGAGGGAGAGGCCCGACCTCCCGCGTCGGCTCAGAGTCGTTTTATGAAAAAGAAAGCCCATGTTCACCTTCACACAACTATCTTTGTCCGATTGAAAATCTTGGATGCTTCAATCGATCATCTGTTGCACGCCATTGGGCTGCGCTGGAACAACAAGACGCTTTTGAGAGACGCCTGTAGACGCGAGCTGTCATGGACCCGAAAGCCCCCTGGATGACATCTTCACACTCGAGCCATGTTTCAAGAATCCCCATTAAGATAAGAATGCTAGCGAAGCCGAATCACTAAAGGGTGGGGGTGTGGCGAAGGGCAAACGTCAGGCAACCCTGATCAAGCTATCACCTGTCCTCAAAATCGTACCCCAGAGCTCCGGGTGATGTCAGGTTTTGCAGAAGAGGGTTGAGCTGGGCAAGTTCATCTCGTATCCGGTTTCTCGCTGTTTCGTCTACTTTCTTCAGGATGAACGAGATGATTCGCTATTCGACGTTGGTCCCTCAGTACGGGTCTGTGGTAGCTAGCCAAGCGGTTCACGCTCACCATTATCTTCTGGTCTGCTTTCGCAAACATATCACCATATGCCACACTCCAAGTCGGAGGAGGGGAAGCTGGATGTCCTGGGATATTCGACGATGAAAGACCACCTCCACCCGCAATGGCAATCGCTGGCATGAATCCTGACACACCGATGTGGCCTACACCTGGCATCGGAGACATACGATCCGCCGTGGTACCGGAAGCGGCCATCGCAAAGTAATTTGACATAGACTGCTCGGAGGCCGGTGACTGGACGCTACTTGGTTGAGTCGGTGGCATGGATGTTGGCGGAGACAGGCCGAAAGCAGTTTGCGCTCCGTGGCTGGGCGAAACAATTGAGGATGGGCCCAGGATGTCGCTGATTTTCTTGTAGATCTCAGCTAGGACGTCAAACAACGAAAAAACGACTTGGAAATGATCTAAGGCAAACGGCTGGGCATCGCAGAAATCAGGGATCCGTGACTTTGGTCGGAAATGCTTCTGAGAGCAACTCACGATATTAGGCGAGACGAGATAGGAGGCGTCGACGTCAACATATGTTCCATATTCTCCCGCCGCGTTTCTCTTCGGTACTTTAGATCCCCTGAACAGATTACGCTGTCGAGGAAGAAGATGAGTTTCCCCTAAACGGTACATATTGCCCTTCTGCTTACCATTTTCGGTTTCAAAGCATTGTCTTCAGGGACAGCTTCAAACTCTTGTAATAATCGTAGTAATGAAGCCAAATAATCTTGAGGTTGAGATATGTCCAACAAGCTCGACAATGACATCCCTAGAATTGCGTATCGTATTGTCCTGTACCGGGATCAGTCGCAAAGACCTCAAAATGTGAGCCCGGCTGAGAGACCCACCGTTGTTTCTTCAACTGAACCCCAAACGCGCGCTCTAGATCCGCTCGAGTAAGAAGAACAGTTTCCATCCAGAAGGCCTGTCTGAAACCCGATCAAAACACGTCAACTCTGTGCGTCGCGTAAGACTCCGCAGTTCATTCCGAATAGCCATTGGCCTCACCCAGAGTGAATCTCCTTTAACGCGCGTAAAGCCAACAACCGTCTCCGAATCAAGTCTCGCAGGTACTCTACGGATGAAGATTGTGTGATCGGCAATGGCGGTGCGGACGCCGCGGAAGAAATCGTTGGAACGTTGGAGGTTTCGGAATACAGAGACTGTGAATCCCATTCCTTTGGTGTTGGAGTGACATGGCCCGATGCTGATGACGATCCTGTCTTGAAACCGGATAGTAGATTGGATGCAGACGACTTGCGGCGTATACCTGGTCGAGACATGGATATAATTATTGGGTTCAAGTATTAACCTGAAGTAGCTTCGAGAGACAGTGAGAATGGAAATTGATGCAGGTCGTTGCCTATAGATGAGCAGCACCGAATGCCTGGTGCGTGTTGCGCGCTTGGGGTGTTGGTTCGAAGTCCAGGGGTGACAGGGGATAGCGAACTGGACTGCCGTGCTTATCTCCGAAAGGGTTTCCCTCCTCAAGATTGACTCTGGTCCTTTCTTCAACAATCTCCTCCTCTTTCCATCCTCCACTTATCATCCCCCACTTATCATGACCACACCACAAGATATCGGTACCCAAGTGAGCTTTGCGATTGCGTACATGATAACGCAGGACCTCACTCTCGCGCCTTCAGTTCGTCCAATATTACTACGCCACATTCGACGGCAACCGTCCTGGTCTCGCCCCTCTATACGTCAGTAAGCTCTCCTACTTATAGTACAAGTCTTGCTGAACTAACCTCAACCTCTCGTGCATTTGGGATCCTCGTCGTTTTCGACCCGACCGCGATACCGGGACCCTTCATTCGTGGATCAAGCGGGATCACTCAAGTCTTCATTGGGAAGGGCAGACATTTGGGGGCACCACGAATATTGTTGAAAAGATTACAGTGAGGCACTGCGACTCCCTAAACTGTAGAGCTTCCTGACATTCTCTTTAGTCACTCCCCTTCCAATCGGTTAAGCACCAAGTAACCACGCTGGACGCGCAAGCTGCCAGCCCAACGACAATCATTGTGATGGTCACCGGCGCATTAGTTGTTCGTAGAAGCTTAAGCCAAGATGACGTTGCTTAGCTGACTCGTTATTTCCCTTTAAGATTGATGACAGCCCGCCCATGCAGTTCAGTCAATGTTTCCATCTCGTTCAGGATGGCAGCTCGTTCTACGTGTACGTTGGAGGTCTCGTTGCTTTGCAATGGCCGTTGTTGATCTATTTCCCGATCCTGCAGGCATAACGATCTCTTCAGACTGAATTTGTCAGGGTAGAGGGATTGCTGCTACACTTGGAAACACATCTCACAGTGGGTAGTATAAGTAATAACTAAATACTCGATTGCGGCGCATATTAGACGAGTATCGAGCGTAATAGGACGTGTTCTGTGGCGAATTTCATGAAATAAACAACCTTTCCATACCACCCATCGACGGCGTCTATTGCAACCCATCACCCCCTTCTATAATGGTCGGAAGAGCAAATCAAATGCCCGAAAAAAAAAAGATAGAAACCCGTAAGGCTAGGCACGAGGCCAAGGAACAGGCCATTGATGCGTACCCGAGGGAGAAAGAGGAGGGGGGAAGCGAGGGGCACGTCGATTCAAGACTTCGCTTGAGCCCAGTTCTCGGACGATACAGCGCCGGGGTAAGGGCATAAGTGCTATCGAGGACTTTGAAAGGTCCAAAAGGGCACGATCTGGTCCAGGGGCTCTGTCGGAAACGCGTCGAGGCGCGTCGATGGTGCGTCAAGGACTGGGGAGGTCACGTAAGAAATCCCCTCTTTTCTTTGTTTGAGCACCATACACTCAATTCCTCAATTCCTTAGAAGTTTGGGGGATATGTAGATAATATATATATAAGACTGTCTGTAAATTTTCGTGGCTCTATCGCACAATACTGTAGAGAAACCCGCAGAACCGCTTAGCTGCGTCAACGAGGGGTGGATGACTGCAATTGAGGAAGTTGTTGTTTGGTGAAGACGCATCCCATCCGGATCTTCGAAGTTACCGTGCATCGAAACTGTCGGAGTTAATCAAAACGGGGGTTCGTATATGAAGGCTTGTCATTTTCAGCCAGAATGGAAGACTGGGGAGCAACGGCACTTGACCGCAAAAATGGTAACCTTGGGGTGACTCATCTTATCGCCAGGTCCACTACATCAATATCCCAAGCTACTTCCCCTTTCACCGCTTGATCCACCCCCTCACACACATCGAAACCAGTGAGTTGTGAGGGTTGTGATATCAGTCAAGTATTGTCCTCCAGGTTCGCTGCAAAACTTAAAAACGCCCACCTTGCCGAGTATCCGCCCGTCACCTTTCTCTACTAAACGACTTGAGGATGAGTATTTCGAGCTCTTTTCATATACCTTCTACCAGGGGTTGCCCCTAGCCTTTAAGCTGCTCGCAAAAGCATCCTCTTGCACCACTCAAGCAATTGCTCCTATACATCGCCAGTTTCCTGTTTCCTATCCTGCGTCGTGAACGAGACTAAATAAATGTCAGAGCATGAGGAAGGTGAGTAAGTGTCGGCCTTTGGAACCGGGTCTAACGGATAGGTGTTGTGAGATAAGCTTAGAGCAACCGCCCTTCCTCGCTTGTAATTGGGTACTTCATCCCGGGAGCCACTCAACACACCAGGGGAAACAACCACCAAGGCATACGCGCTTGTATTTGGGCCCAGAAGGAAATTTAGAGAATGACATTCACATCGAAATGTGCTCTATGATAGCATGACTTATAAAGAAATGGAAAGGGTGGGTGATAGCTTGGTGGGATAAAAAAGGGGTGCGGGAGACGGGGCGGGCCAGCGTAATGCGCGGCGTAGTGAAGTTACGAACCAGGATCAGTCGGCGAATAAGTATCCGGCAAAACAGTACAGCACGGGAGAAAGAATACAAGGGGACCGATAGCACTACAGTCGCGGGTAGCAGCAACGCTTACAGGTTAGCAAGTACAACGGCCGTGAGGCAGCCTCCGAGCTTGCGACAACGGTCGGGATCGCAGACATTGACGAGGCCGAGTCGCTCCAGGGCTCCTTGGAGGACGTCGGGAGCGAGGAAGTCGGAACGACGTTGCAGGTCGTCGATCTTCCTTTCCATCGCTTCCTTCTTCTTCTTCAGCTCCTCCAGGTCACGGAAAACCTTTTCCGCCTCGTATTCCGCGTCCCAGCACCGGTTCTGTTCCTGCTCCAACCAGTCCTCGGCCCTCCTCCGACGAACGATCTCGGCCTTCAGTCGTTCTTCTGCCAGTCTCCGAGCCTCGACTTCCTCGTCGCGCTGGCTGAGGAATTGTTGGTGGGCCGTGGCCGGCTGAGACGACGCCGTCGAGCTTTTTAAGGACCCGGTCTTGGTGGGCCTCTTGACGCTTGAGTTGCGCGATGGCGGCCTCGAGCTCGCCCTTCTCTCTGGTGGCCGTGATTGGGTCGGGGGAATAAGGGGCGGTTGTCGGTGTGGTGGCCGACTCCGCGTATTGTGTCGCCAAAAGGGGGGAAATGTTGGCCAATGCTACCACGCTGGCGGTGGTAGAAGGCGTTGCGGTCGCTAAAGGGACCGCGGCAGTGGAGATGATCTTGACGTTTTGCGTTCCAGTTGAGGGATGCTAAACGAGGGGAGGGGTACCAGTTAGTCGGACGCGAACTAGGGACACTCAAGCCACGAATTCGAAATCACCGTAGGCATCAAACGACGCAAATGGAGAGCTTTGAGAATGCTTCGAACAGCTCCTCTTAGCTTTGAGGGCTTCTGTTCGAGCGGGGTGGTAGGGGCTGCGGGCTTGCTCGAGACGCTTGCGAAGACGTTGAATAACATGGCGAGTATTGAAAGGTTGGTGGGTTTGATACGATGTAAGATGGAATGGGAGGCAATTGCTGAAGGTGTTGAGGCAAAAAAGTCAAGGGGGGAGGTCGAATATGGCGGGCCCGTAGGCAAGAACGATGACGATGATGGCGAGAAATTTCATGGTGAATGTAAGGAGAATGGCAACGAAGAGCGTCGGTGGGGTGGCTAGTGGTTGCGACGGGGTTGGGGGGAAATAGAAAGTGACGGGCTGAGGCCAAAGACGAAGAAGTTGAAGGACGTGACTGAAATTCAAGAAATATTCTAGAGATAATTAATTCTAGCTAAAAAAAGCGGCGCGAGAGAGAATACTTACGTTTGAGGAAGTGGATGGGCTGGGGGTGGCACTTTTGAACGTGCCCAGCATGAGCGGGCGACGATGATACTCCTGGCTCGAAAGCATGAGCGTCGTTTAAAACACGTTCGAATGATGGTGACAAACTCACCCGGATCTCAGAAAGAGGGGACTTCGACGCTTTTAGAACGCGTCCAAACGCGGAAGGCGTCTTCGGACGCGTTGCGGTGGGTTGGGCTGGCTTTTGTTGCGCATGGGTCGGCTTGGTCGTCTTAGCGGTGGACTTCTTGACCGAGAAGGTGGAGAAGATGTTAAAGAACATGATAGGAGAGAGTATAGAGCTGCGAAGGCTGGGGAGGAAGGCAAGAGATCGAGAGCTGGGTGCGAGGAGGCGAGTGCGACTTGGTCCAACCTAAAAACAACCAAAGTGAGCATCCAGCCCGACATTCTTATCGAAATTACTCGCGTTGACCAGTTGAGGCTGTGACTGCGTAGTGGTAGATGCAGCTGAGCTGGGGGCCGAGAAGCTGACGGAAATCTTGCATAACATGACGGGGGTTGGGAGTCTCGAGGGGTGAGTCAACAGAGAGACAACATCCGAGAGGGGGAGGAGGTGGAGTGGGGAAGGGACTTCTGAGGTAGCAAGAGTCGAGATGTAGAGCGACCTTTTATAGACGAGTCCTCTCATACTGTCCCAAGGCAGTCCAGGGACAACCCTTCTTGTCCTTGGACATAGTTGCTCGTCATCGACTGCCTATTTTGGGGCGCCACTTGAACGACAAGGAGTATTTCAAGTCAAGACACGTCACACGACGTCGACGCATAGTGACAAGTAATAAACGACGTCATAAGAAATGTCCAGATGTAAACATTTACCTGAGCTAAAAAAAGCTACCCAAGAGTTGAGTCCAAAAGAGAGGGCGAAATGCATATGACGTGCAACCAAAAGTATTCCCTCACTGGCACTGGCATTCCTCGATTACATAACTCGCTACACCTCGATCTAGACGTACAATACACGCAGCTTTGAAACAATTGCTTGACCGTCCAAGAAGGCCATGCCCGAGGATGGAAGCGACTAGAGTTTGTTGTTGGCGTCACGTGTTTCTGTATACTGCCAAGACGCCAGGCACGTTCAGCCCATTCACTGACAACATCCTCAATTGGGATTTGCACCCAGCAAATAACTAGCGGTTCATGTCGGGTACCAAGACAACGTCAGAGGCAAAAATGTCTTCCTTCGGGTGTTCAGCTTTGGTGGTGTCATCCTCCCCTGACAGCAATAAAAGGAATATATCCAATATTTGGCAATTTGAATGCGTTTTGACGGTTTGGCGTCCTTTTGGTGCGCTGCGTCCTACCCAAGCAACGTAGTTTTCGCCCTTCTGCTGAGGGTCATGATCGAGGCCCTAAGTTGGAGACTGATCATAAGTCCTGTCCCTCTCATCAAATATCCAAGCGACACCGTCTTTGCCTTCAGCTGGGTGCTAATAAACTTGTTCTGGGTCCGGCTATCGATCTTAAGCTTGGCGACTGCAGCAGCCTTGCCAGCTGAATTCGCCCAATCCGTTCTCCTTTCCACACGCATATAACAGCCTTCCTCCACGGAATTGTTCGATTTATTCGTTGGGGGTAATGGGGGAAGGACCAACTTCTCAGACAAAAGGCCACACAGTAATCACCCGAGGACATTCGTCTTTGCCTTTTTCTTCTTCTTTCCTGAAGCGAACGCTCTCCAAGAGTCGACTCGCTGCTCCCGTCCTTCTTCCCATGCCTTGTCGTCCTCAGCCTTACGCTTGCGCTGGAGGACCTCTTCTTCCTTCTTCTTCGCTTCCAGTCCCTCATTGGCCATTGCTAACTTGACAGCTCTAAGGATAATCCAAGGCGTGTCAGTTCATCCTAGTCGATTTGGTCATCAATTACCACCTTCACTCACGTGCGTCGTCGCACCTCTTCGTTAATAAGCAACTCTTTAGTCTGCTGTTGTATCCTCTCTTTAAGACCTGGCTGAAGCTCCTTGACTTTTGGATCGTCGTCTGAGATGGTGGAAGGTAACGAGAGAGTCTTCAAAACTAGGGCACGTGCTTGAATATAAACACCATCGAGCTCGTCTCGCTTGGCCTTATCAGTAAGTTCCGACTCTGCCTGGTCGAGGGTTGGAAATCAATTAGAGATAGGTCACTGCGGTTTACGCTTGATTGAGATATACCTTTTTGAGCCGGTCAAATGCTTCCGACGCCTGAGCATGGGATGCCTTGTCTGGATGGATAACTAGATGGATAGCAGTCACGATAAACTTAGCACACGGATAGCTAGCCAGAGCCATAGATAGACTCACATAGCGACAGTGACCGATACTTCTTTTTGATCTCGGTGTCCGTAGCTCCGGGCTCGAGGTCGAGAATCGCATACGGACTAAACTCGTAGAGGAAATCAGTAAAAGCCACCACAACATAAGAATGTTATTGCATACTTGAGCCTGAAAGCCTTCATAATTCGCTCAACCTATAAGCACATGCCAGCAATAAGTGGGGTTAGCCCAATCGCGTTCCCGTGGCTCAAACTTACTTCATAATCCCGCTGGAACGCACTTTCTTCTTGAGCGAGAAGCTTGTCTATATCATCTACATTTGTACTGGGAGTTGCTGCTTGGGCTTTTGAGCTACTGGGAGTTGCTGGCTGGGCTTTTGAGCTTGACGCTTCTGCCATGTATTAGCAGGGGGTGTGGTGGGAGGTTGCAAGCCGGTCCGAAGTAGAATAATAGCCGCCAGATGCGTGTTTACGCTCTACCTTGCTCGCATTGGATCCTCAAGACGCGTCTTCACCCTTGTGTATCAAACACTAAAGCTCAAGTCTAAATTGGAACGTCTTGGGTCACTTGTTGTGTATATAATCGAACGACGAGGGCACGAGTTGCCCTCCAGAAGCACCAGGATTCGAAAATGGCCAACGCTAGTCAAGCAACGACTCGCCCATCTGCACGAACACTCACAACTTTACCCGCCATCCTCACCTCTCTATCCGAAATCGAGGCCCTTGAATCATCTCTGAGCGCCAGCTTATCGAACTTGCTCGCCTCTCAACAACCCATCATCAACTCGCTCACTCGACTTCAATCCCTCGTACCCCATGTCGAAGAGCTCATGGTGGACGCGAACCTTTTGGCCGACAAAGTCGGTGGGACCGCAAAGACTGCCCAAAGGGTTGGGGGCAAAGTGAGGACGTTGGATGAGGAAATGCGTCGAGTGAGGGACGCATCGGAGAGGGTTGCTGCTGTTACAGAGTTGAAGGTGAGTCCTCCTTCCCAACTTATTGCAATAGGTTGCATGTCAACTAATAAGGTCCTAGCTCTCTTTAGCAGACCTGCACTCTTCCATTGAAGCTCAAGATTGGGAAACCGCCACGCGGCATTGTGCTCGAGCCATGGCCGTCCCGCCAGAAATCATAAAAGGGCCGTTCGCCGAATCCGTCGTGGTGCGTCAAATCCTTTCACAGAAAGGCCTATAATCCTACCTGCAATTTTTCTCTGACGGATATGGCAAGACAGCCAACGGCTGACCTCCCACTACCACCTTCCGAAACTCTTCAAGAGGCTCGAGAAAAGCTGTTGCGCATATTCCGCGTCGAATTCGGCAAAGCCTCTCAAGCTCGCGATTCTGCCAATACCAGTCGGTTCTTTAAACTCTTCCCTGCCATAGGGTGGGAGAAGGAGGGGTTGGAGGCGTACTCGGGATTCGTGGTGGACCTTGTCCGAGGACGCGCCACTGTGTCTGGCAAAAGCGAGTCTTTGTCGTGGCCCTATCATACGTGACTATTAACCTTTCGTCCTGTAGGCTCATCGCCGTTATACTACATCTCGACTCTCACGTCCCTCTTTGAAAGCATCGCCCTCATTGTCGACCAACATCAACCTATTGTGGAGAAGTACTACGGCTCTGGCAAGATGCTCTCGGTCGTTGCACGTCTCCTACAAGAGTGCGACAGAGTAGTTGGCGGTCTCATTGAAAGCTGGGAAGAGGAGCGTCAAATGCAGAGAAAGGTACATTTTTCTTGATGCTTGCCCGGTCCAACTTGCAAGGGATCTGACGCGGAGCGGGGGGCATTTTGCAACAGATTCAAGACATCCAGAACCCTTACTTCCCAGCTTTGGTTTCTCAGCCACAACGGAGAGGAACTCAGTTATCCGAAGATGACGGTCCCGACCCGAGGGAGATCGACAAAGTCTTGACGGAAGTGGCTGGTCTGGCTGGACGGTGGGCTCTCTTCCGGAGGTTCCTTACAGAAAGGCTTAAAGTGAGTACTCGGAGTATGTCTGTCGGCACGTCGCAGCCGCTGATTGTGGTCGAGTAGGACGAGCACGGATCGAACCCTCAGTCTCCGGATGGTAGCTTAGCTGACGAAGAGGTGGACAAAACGACGGAAGCAAAACCGGAGCCCACGTCAACCGAACAAGGCAACTCAACGTCTCCTGAAGTCGAACTCATCGAATCCAGTGGCTGTCGCTCGATGATGGCACAACTTATATCGACGTACTATATCCCGCTGGAAACATGGTACCTTCGCTCCGTGATTGACAAGGTGGGAGATTACCGTCAACTATCTCCGCTCAGAGACTGATGACTGAACTTCCAGGCACACCGAGTATCAGCTCCGGACTCTAGCGAACCACCGCAAACCACGACTCCAGACGACGTATTCTACATCCTCAAGCTCGTCATCAGTCGACTCCTTACGACGGGATCGGTGGATTGCGTGGAACGGATGGCGCAAGTGATTAGTGGTACTTTGGAGAGAGATTTAGCTGGAGTGATTAGGAAAAAGATGGAAGATATTTACTCGCCCTCTGCACAGATGGCGAGAGGGAATGCGGCGCAGAGGGAAAAGACGGAACGGGAGAATCGGAGTGCCTTTATTGTAAGCATTTCTTGCGTCTTACGTTTCAAACTACATCGTCGCATGGGTAACTATACTGATTCTGCGCTGTTAGATTCAATTGAACGACCTGGATATATCGTCGGCGCACATGGAGACGTTGATCAAGAACGTTGTCGCCTCGCCGCAGATCCAACAAAACTTTTTGGAGACGGATGTTGCGCCCACACAGGAGCACGTTTCGGCCATGTTGAAACTCACAACCAAGTTCCAATCGATACTCAAGGTGCGGCCGATGCAGTTTCGGTGGGAGCAAAAGTCTCGACCAACTGATCCTGGGGGGCATTTCCGTAGTGGGGAGTCGAACAGCTGTTCAATCAGCTCACCAGACCGAAATTACGTTCGCTCATCGTGGAAGTGTACAAAGACGTGGCGTACATGTTGGACGACGATTCGTACGCTTCTGCAGAGTATCAAGATGTCGTGCGGAAGAGGTTCGTTAAAGCTTGGGATGCGTTGGTAGATGGGTTCAAGGTGGGAGGGAGATATTGCTAGTAGTGTTTCGAGGCTACTAACGAAGGACTCATCCTTAAGGACACGTTCACTGAGCGGAATTACCGGGCGTTCTTCTCGCTCGCCGTGGAAGTGCTAGTTCGTCCCTGGGAGAAACATATACTGTCTATGAAATTCACGGAGGTAAGCTCGACAGCTGACCGATTCGTGATGTCGTGCTTAAACGTTGTGATCACAGCTCGGGGCCATCCGGTTCGACAAGGACCTCCGATCTATCACAGCGTACCTGTCGACACAGACGGCGTTTGGTGATACGCGAGAAAAGTTCCTCCGGCTCCAGCAGATATCTACTATACTCAATCTTGATCTCGTGAGTACTTTGACCGTATCGGGGATGGTGGCAGGAAAAACTAAGCCATGTTTCCGATTACAGGAGGAAGACCCGGATGAATTTTACTCCAGCTCTGGTATCTCATGGAAACTTAGTCAAAACGAAGCGCGTATTGTTGCGTCACTTCGTGTATCGTAGCTCTGATAAATCTTGGCATACGTATGCTGGCTATGGGGCTTGGAGTTCATTAATTCGGGCTCCAACGGCGGCGATCATCACGTGATAAACTGCGCGTCACCGGCCCTTTCCCCGCAATAAGCATGCGGTGTCATGACCCCGCAATCGGCCGCCTTGGAATCTCGGCATATTTCATGTGTTGCACAGCACATGTGGGTGAGATTCCTCCAGAGATGTTCCACTCCTCCCAATCTTCATCCCAGCTTGGACCGCCACCTTGAGCCTTCTCACAGCTTACAACCATCACCACCACCACCGACACTCCTCTCTTCATACCCTCAACTCAACATTAATGCAAGTGGAACCAGATTCATCGTCAGACGCTTTGACCTCAAGCATTGCGGGGTCTTCCTCCACAACAACAATCCCATCGCCCGCCCCAGACGCCAAGCCATCCCCACCAATCCACCAGGATTTCATCACCTACGAATTCTGCTTTGACGCGTTCAACGGTCCACTTACGCCTTGCAACGACCCAAGAGCTCTCTACATCCTGTTGACACGTACTTCGTTGCTGGGACGAGAACCAACCGTCGTAACGCGAAGGGACGGGCAGCTTGTGGGCGAGATTCGACCACGCGGCCTTTTGAAGAAGCAAAAAGTGAAGATCAATGGAAAGGAATGTAAAGATTTGTTAAAGAAGGGGAAAAATGAGGATGGGAGTCTTCTAGGAAAGAGTTGTTGGTGGTTTGAGGATGGGGATGGCAGGGCGTTTTATTGGAAGGACTTGATGGTGAGCTCTCAGTAGAGGATGAATGTCCAACGTTAACGGATGCTGACCACCGCCGGGCTCAGTGCTATGATGCGAACGGTCGAGTTGTCGCCAAGTACACTCGCCAGGTTGACCGCCCCGTCGACGTATCTAGCGACGAGTAAGTCGTCGGCCCCCGGCCGCGCCGTCTAAACATAGTTGACCTCTCGGCGAACTCACCTTTCGCCGAACCTGCGCCTCAGCAAAGCAAGGCTGTCCGTCGAGAAAGCTTACACCGCACCAAGTACACTCGATTACATCCTGTTTACGGCCTTACGAATGGAGTTGAAGCGCCGAGATACTGAGCGCGTACGTTACTTTTTGGTTATAACTTCCCCACTCACTGCATTCACGTGTTTAACGCACGATCGACGACGCGCTAATGTCACGATCAAATACAAATAGGCTTTTGGTCGCCAACCTCAGATGAAAAGGGACCGTCCTCGCCAACCTCGCAATCGTCCACGTTCCACTTCACTCCCCAAGGCTACCAACATTGAAGGGCCAGCCCACGCGCCCCGACGCAGGGCTGTTACTTATTAATCATATGCTTTTGACGGACAACTACCATGCCATTATGTCTTGCTCCTTTGTCTGTAGGTTCGCTTGTATGTAGTCGTGTAACACTCTTCCCATATCCTATGCCTTGTTTAACTCTGTATGACCGCACTCTCGATACCTCCATTTCCCCTCGTATAATTATTATATCCCGTGTTTTCACAGTCCAAACTAGTAAAGTATGGTTACAAAAAGCACGGCTGGAAACTCAGCGAGACCCTCCAGCGTGCAAAGCCTTGTCCGCACCGCTTCCAGGCAAAATGGGTGTCGACCTCCTCTTTTCCTCGAGAGCCCGTCCCTTCTTCTCGGCGGCCTCCAAACGCCTCTGGAGTTCTTGAAGCTGTTTGTCCAACAAGGCTTTCTCGCTCTCGAGCTTCTGAACTTCTTTCGCGTGTCCTCCAACGGGCTCAAGATCGTCGCTAAAAATGGGGGAGGGACCGAAAACGAGGTGGCGGTGAGCTGGAAGGACTCGGATCGACCCGTGTGGTGTGTGAAAGGGAAAAACCGACCTGAAAGACGTTCTAGAGAGAACAAAGTCTAAGAGAGACGTCTTGTCGACTTCAGGTGTAGGTAAGGATGGTACAGCTGACGCTCGATTGGTATAGATGGCGGCGGGGAGCGCTGCAGAGCTTGAGCTGGCAGTTGGTTGCCTGTTTTTGGTAAGATCCGCGGGGGTTTTTTTTTTCGTCCGTCAGTACGCGCTTTTCCTGTCAAACGAGTTTGGCATCAAGCACGTACTGGTTGATGCCGTCCATGATATGATTTCAAGAGAGTTTTCTAAATTCAAAGAGATGGGTAGATGGTTGGTTGGTTGGTGGTAGTGAAAGAGGTGTTGGTTTCCAGCAACCTCACGGATCCGGAAGAATTCTAGATCGTGGATACCCCTGAGTGGCTGGGCGCCAATCGGTCCAACACACTTAGCCCCTTTTTGACGTCAGGGGTGCTTGCCACGCTCAACTCTTGCAGCTGAGACATTTCTGTTGAACTAGAATTCATCAGGACTAGCAACGCTATTACTTTAAAAAAATGCTGTTGGACTTCTTTTCGAGCCTTTTTTTTTTCACGCAGTTCTCGAAGCACTACGATCGGCGGTCCCGGGAGCCCACTGCTTCTACTTCTCCTGCACAGCCAGCGTTTCGAGAGTCAACACGATTTCAGCGCCCTGCACCTCTTTCGACTTGTTCTTCAACGAGTCTCTTTCTTCTCCAGCTCGGCGTCCCTGCCGATCTCGGAACCGTCGCCCCAAGACGTCAACAGGAGATGTGCGAGTGGCTTGGGCGGCATGATCAAGCCCGACAGGCGGTACGCATGTGTGTGTGCAGAGGTAATGGGTAAGTCTTTGTCCCAATAGACATATCAGAGGATTTGGCGTTACCTTGAGGCGAAGTCCATGATGGGTCGCGTTCTGCGCACAGCAGAAGTTTCACAGAGCATCTTGACACCCGAAGCTCGTTGCCATTTGGCAACGATAATTGATTGACCTAGTGGCGTGATGACCTACTTGAGAGATGTGGTTGCTTTGAAACCGTAGCTGCAGCCACTCAACTGCCAACGCATGGCTCAATCCCTTCAAAGCCACGATATCCCCCACTCACTTCAGGCTCTGGCTCTACTTTAATTTAAACGTGAACAGTCCTCTTAAAACGCCCAAGGTTTGACATGCTCCTGACCTCCGGCACTCGCAAACAAGTTGAGCAAAACCGCCATGTCGTACACAGATTAGCACGCCGCGAACAACACGAAAAAGACAACGGGGAAATAGGGAGAAGGGATGCAAAAAAAGAAATAGAGGCAGTCGAGACGTAGAAGAGAATAAGTTAGAAAAAGTGAAGAGGAAGAAAAGTATAGAAGAAAATCCCGCATAACTCGACAAAAGACCAGATAGACGAGGAAAGAAAGAAACATACAAACCAAGGCACAGAGGTCATTAGAAGCCACCCCTTCGTGCGGCAACGCTCCTTAACTCCAAACGTAAACGTTCCCGTCCCGTGGCAGGAGACCCACTCGATCCAACAGGTTCTTTCGCAGTGGTCGGCTTTGACCCAGCTCCCGATGCCAATGCAGCAGCTCGCTTCGTCAAAGCGTTGACAGCCGAGGAGCTCGTACCAGCTCTGGGCCTAGCAACAGGCGCCGTTCGAGTAGAACTAGCAACAGAGGCAGCGTCTTCGTCCAGTCGGTCGTCACCAACTTCCTGTCGTGGTCGTCGACCAGATTCCGAAGGTGCGGTCCGGATTGATCTGGCACTCCTGACAATCGCGATTGCAGAGTTGGAATTGAGCCGGCCCCCGGTGCTTGGACTTCGTCTTCGGAGCCCGTTGACCAGACTTCTTCGCCTCTCGCTTCGGGGAGGAGATCTCGAGACCCGCGATGCCTTGTCATCCTCCGGTCCATCTTCTTCGTCCTCATCGTCCAGCTCCCTCTGGTTACAAACCTGGGTGTACAACGACGGCGTACGCTCGGGGCTGGGTACACGGGCGGTTGCACGAGCGATAGCACTTTGGGGTGTGGATGTTGAAGCTGATGGGAAAGGCTTCGACGTAAACGACTGCCGGCGCAGCACTGGTCGGGATATTGGAGCACCTGGAAGGCGGTGATGCCGGGCTCGACTAGTGGTGCAGTGATAGTTAGAGGATGATCCACCACCAACACAAGTAACCACTCACGCAATTGCTTTGAGTTGAGATTTCTCTCGGTACGCGTCCTTCCATTTTGTAAACATTTTAGCTGAAAAGGTGGTCAAATCAGTGACGTTGCTTGAGAAACTGAGAACCAGCGGAATCTCACATATCAGGGTGTTCCGATCCCATTCGCGAGCTTGACGTGCCAGCATCGGAGGTCCAGCGGCCTCTTTCCAACGAGCAAAGACAGCTGCCTTGAACCTGACAGAGAAGTATCGTAGCGCTGGGACGTACTGTGTAGTGTGAAAACCTTTAGCGTATGCGGCCATCCAGGAGCATTTGCGTCACTTACGACTGTCTTAGACTCCCAGATCCTATACGCCCTAAACATAACATGAATGTCCATTTGAGCGCGGAATTGTCGTTCCTACACGGCGATCCATGTCAATTCAAGCCGAACTAATGAATTTGGTTGCGGCACTCACCAGAGGTCCCAGCTCCTTCTCCTTGAAGCGTCCTCTCCAAGTCTCCCATGCTCTTCGAAGTACGGCATTCCGCCTCTCTTCTTTGACTTCTTCGAGCCGACGTTGCCTCTGAATTGATTTCCGGGCGAGAGCCAGCCAGCGTTGGAAGGTTCGCCGAAGAAGATCTATCGGAATAGGAACGTCAGGATCCTGAAACCTTCAGTAGTCCGCCTTGAAAGCCGGGTCTCACATTCTTGCTTAACCTCGTGGAAGCTTTGCATGAGATGTAACGCTTCTCCGTGTCGTTTGAAAACATCCCTCCATCTTTCGAAAGCGCTTCGTTGGAGGATGGCGTCGCGTTCATCTGAGATCTGGAGTTCCTGAGATTTGTTTTCGACTACTCGAGCAATCCAGAAGCTTAGGGTATTGGCCATAACTCGCTAGGATGCCCATATTAGTGTACTTTATTCTATATTGGACGCCTCGAGTAGCTCGTACCTGCTCGATCTTCTCGTTGAATGCCATCACAAGGAAACGGTCCTGGCGCTCCTTCTGCGAAGCCGCATGCCAGGCTACAGATGACAAGCCGGTCAATATCCTGAGGAATTAGATCAATTCTACTTCAACATACCCAAAAACCGCTTTCGAAGCCACTCTCTTTCGTAAACCTCCAGCGTCCTTTCATCTTGCTCCATCTTCTTCAATAACTTCCGATCCTCGAGTTGTTTCTTCCACATCTTCCACCCTCGCCGCAATAGGAACCACCGTCTCGCGATCTTGGCACTCTTCGTCTTCCTGACGTTATCCGCTATAGCTGCCTTCCAGGTAACAAGGGACCGGGCGTTCACCGATAAAGCATGTTGCTGCTCTGCGACAAGGTTGTAGGTCTGCAAACAGCTAAAGTCTTGATACCAAGCCGTAAAGGCATGCTGCAGCAAAGCGAGACGGGTCTTGTCCGTAAACTTGTTGAGACGGAGTTCGAGGTCGTAAACTCGGGACATCTTCTCTCTCCACTTGTCCAGGTATGTAGCGCGCAATCGGGAGTGACGAACCCTTTCCAACAGCACGCCACGCTCTTGGGCAACCCAGGCACGAATGACTCCTCGGAGCAGGGCATTCTCTTGATTGAGCATGAAATCTTCCGCCCGCCTCTCCATGATCTGTCGAAGTCCTGATTAGCAAGGGTTGACTTGGGACGTTCAGTCAGACGTACGCGAAGCCGGGTGAAGCCTTTGCGCCACTTTGTGAGAGCTTTCTTCAGAGTCCAGTGACGTCGCTGGTCCTGAGCTACTTGCGTGTATGCCCTGTAAGATACCGGCGGGCCTCATGAGTACTGTCGCCCAAGGTCTATAAAGTAAGGCCCCGTACACTGCATTCCTCCAGAATCCAAACAGTCTTTCGACTAGCTGGGCATCGTGAACTCCAACGACAATCCGCTCGGTTCGGTTAAGTCGCACACGACGCTTCCAAACAGTCATGGCATTCTCGACAGCCATCCGATCTCGAGTTTCCACGACCCGGTCAGCGAGATCTTCGATGCCATCGATCTGACTGAGGCGCAGTCGTAGTTGGGAGACAAAGCGACGGAACGTGATTTGTTGGTCGAACTGGGTCGCCAGTCGGATAGCTTGAAGAGTCCGATGGCGTTGAAGCCAAACCTGCCCGATGGCCAGTGAGTTTCTTCAGCTATGTGCCATAACGAGCGCCCAGACTCACAGAGAAAGTTTCAGAGACTAGCCTCTCCTCGATCTTCTGCCTGACCAACCCCATCCTCCTTTTCATATCCTCCCGCCATTTCTTTCGCCGGCTTTCAATGTATGCGGCTTTCCATACCTTCCATACCGACCGCTTGAGCAAGACATTCGAGACATTGACCACTCGGGTGTTCAAGTCCGTGTAGTAGGAAGCTCGAGAGTGCCATATGCGCAGCGAATGTCGAAGAGTGACATGGGCGCGAGCCAGTTCAACTTGTTCCGTCCGCCGCTATTTTAACAGTGGGATGAGAATGGTTTAAGATACGAGCAGACAACGAACCTGAACCCACTGAAGACCACCGAGCCAAACGTAGAAGCACGTTTTGAGAGCCCGAGACCGCCGCCAGTCATCCGCGTCTGCTTCCATGTCGAGTAATTTCCATGTTTTCTCAGCATTGATCACGCTTCCACCTGGGGTAGTGGCGGCGGGTGGGAGTTTTTTCCCGGCGCTTGCTAACTTCAGCTTGCCAGCTCGGGCAGCAGCTTCGGCAAACTTTGCCAAGGTTGGGGGACCATTCGGCGGGGGCGGAGTTTCGAAAGGAACTGGTTTGGTTCGTGGCGTAGATTCGGATTCTGGTGCAAAAGCGGGTAACTTTCCGGGCGTGGAACGGGAAGTTGGGGTTTTGGTTGCTTCCGTAGTCTCTGGCAAGTACGTTCCGAGTCGATATGATGGTGGCCCCACGGAAGGGGACGATGAAGCAGAGGTATTCCCTCCGCTAGACTTGACAGATTCCCATCTCTCCCTCCACGAGCCTCTGACAACACCCAGTTTCAAGAGGTATCGATAATACACGACATCTTCGCTGGGATCCATGCCATGTTCCTCCAAAACTTGGTTGTACGCGTTGAAGACTTGGAGAAACTCCTTGGCGATAGGCGGGGTCCGTGCAATGATGCTGTCGATGATTTCAATATCTTGAGGAGATAGAACAGCGTAGTTGAGTGCCGAGTTAGCGGAAGAATATGAGGTCTCAGATGTGAGGGTAGAGAGAGTGGTAGATGGGCGAAGAGGGAAGTTCAACGGCTGCCTCTGAGGTCTACGAGGAGTTGCTCTTGATGGATTAAAGGACATTCCACGAGCATCATAAGCCAGGAAGGCCCCGAGTCGTTCGTGTTCGCCGTGACGCGGTAGTCGAAAACAAACGGAGGGAACGAATCACGTGGGTCTACGGGCAAGCTTGGACAAAGCGTTCGGAAACCCACGGGGAATCACGTGACTGCCAGGGCAAGGGAGAAATCACCTGTCTCTAGTCACGAAGCCTTTGAAATGGGTGCCCGGAACAAGGTATAAATTGGACCAAACTCGCTTTATCTAGGAATATGTTGCAAAGGAAGTGGTGCATCACTTGTCCCAGGAGATTAGACAGGCCGCGTGACCTTAGGCTTCGCCTATATATATCAACGGCCTTCTACGCACAGCAGAAGTTTCACATAGCACCTTGACACCCGAAGCTCGTTGCCACTTGGCAACAATAATTGATTGACCCAGTAGCGTGATGACCTACTTGAGAGATGTGGTTGCTTTGAAGCTGGAGTTGTGGCTACTCAACTGCCAACGCATGGCTCAATCCCTTCAAAGCCACGAGATCACCCACTCACTTCAGGCTCTGGCTCTGGCTCTACTTTGCCTTTACACTTGAAGAGTCCTCTTAAAATGCCCAAGGTTAGACACGCTCCTGACCTCTGGCACTCGCAAACAAGTTGAGCAAAACCGCCATGTCGTACACAGATTAGCACGCCACGAACAACACGAAAAAGACAACGGGGAGATAGGGAGAAGGGATGCAAAAAAAGAAATAGAGGTAGTGGAGACGTAGAAGAGAATAAGTTAGAAAAAGTGAAGAGGGAGAAAAGAATAGAAGAAAATCCCGCATAACTCGACAAAAGACCAGATAGACGAGAAAAGAAAGAAACATACAAACCAAGGCACAGAGGTCATTTGAAACCACCCCGTCGTGCGTTCATTAACTCTAAACGTAAACGTTCCCGTCCCGTGGCAGGAGACCCACTCGATCCGACAGGTTCTTTCGCAGTAGTCGGCTTTGACCCAGCTCCCGATGCCAGTGCAGCAGCTCGTTTCGTCAAAGCGTTGACAGTCGAAGAGCTCGCACCAGCTCTAGGCCTAGCAAGAGGCGCCGTTCGAGTAGAACTCGCAACGGAGGCAGCGTCTTCGTCCAGTCGGTCATCGCCAACTTCCTGTCGTGGTCGTCGACCAGCTTCAGAAGGCGCGGTCCGGATTGATCTGGCACTCCTGACAATCGCGATTGCAGAGCTGGAATTGAGCCGGCCCCCGGTGCTTGGACTTCGTCTTCGGAGCCCATTGACCAGACTTCTTCGCCTCTCGCTTCGGGGAGGAGATCTCGAAACCCGGGATGCCTTGTCATCCTCCGGTCCATCTTCTTCATCCTCATCGTCCAGGTCCCTCTGGTTACGAACCTGGGTGTACAACGACGGCGTACGCTCGGGGCTGGGTACACGGGCAGTTGCACGAGCGATAGCACTTTGGGGCGTGGATGTTGAAGCTGATGGGAAAGGCTTCGACGTAAACGACTGCCGGCGGAGCACTGGTCGGGATATTGGAGCACCTGGAAGGCGGTGATGCCGGGCTCGACTAGTGGTGCACTAATAGTTAGAGGACGATCCACAACCAACACAAGTGACCACTCACGCAATGGCTTTGAGTTGAGATTTCTCTCGGTACGCGTCCTTCCATTTTGTAAACATTTTAGCTGAAAAGGTGGTCAAATCAGTGACGTTGCTTGAGAAACTGAGAACCAGCGGAATCTCACATATCAGGGTGTTCCGATCCCATTCGCGAGCTTGGCGCGCCAGCATTGGAGGTCCAGCGGCCTCTTTCCAACGAGCAAAGACAGCTGCCTTGAACCTGACAGAGAAGTATCGTAGCGCTGGGACGTACTGTGTAGTGTGTGAAAACCTTTAGCGTATGCGGCCATCCAGGAGCATTTCCGTCACTTACGACTGTCTTGGATTCCCAGATCCTGTACGCCCTAAACATAACATGAATGTCCATCTGAGCGCGGAATTGTCGCTCCTACACAGCGATCCATGTTAATTCAAGCCGAGCGAATGAATTTGGTTGCACCACTCACCAGAGGTCCCAGCTCCTTCTCCTTGAAGCGTCCTCTCCAAGTCTCCCATGCTCTTCGAAGTATGGCATTCCGCCTCTCTTCTTTGACTTCTTCGAGCCGACGTTGCCTCTGAATCGATTTCCGGGCGAGAGCCAGCCAACGTTGGAAGGTTCGCCGAAGTAGATCTATCGAAATAAGAACGTCAGGATCCCGAAACCTTCAGTAGTCTGCCTTGAAAGCCGGGTCTTACATTCTTGCTTAACCTCATGGAAGCTTTGCATGAGATGCAACGCTTCTCCGTGTCGTTTGAAAACATCCCTCCATCTCTCGAAAGCGCTTCGTTGGAGGATGGCGTCGCGTTCATCTGAGATCTGGAGTTCCTGAGATTTGTTTTCGACTACTCGAGCAATCCAGAAGCTGAGGGTATTGGCCATAACTCGCTAGGATGCCCATATCAGTGTACTTTATTCTATATTGGACGCCTCGGATAGCTCGTACCTGCTCGATCTTCTCGTTGAATGCCATCACAAGGAAACGGTCCTGGCGCTCCTTCTGCGAAGCTGCATGCCAAGCTACAGATGACAAGCCGGTCAATATCCTGGACAATTAGATCAATTTTGCTTCAACGTACCCAAAAACCGCTTTCGAAGCCACTCTCTTTCGTAAAGTTCCAGCGTCCTTTCATCTTGCTCTATTTTCTTCAATAACTTCCGATCCTCGAGTTGCTTCTTCCACATCTTCCACCCTCGCCGCAATAGGAACCACCGTCTCGCGATCTTGGCACTCTTCGTCTTCCTGACGTTATCCGCTACAGCTGCCTTCCAGGCAACAAGGGACCGGGCGTTCACCGATAAAGCATGTTGCTGCTCCGCAACAAGATTGTAGGTCTGCAAGCAGCCAAAGTCTTGATACCAAGCAGTAAAGGCATGCTGCAGCAAAGCGAGACGGGTCTTGTCCGTAAACTTGTTGAGACGGAGTTCGAGGTCGTAGATTCGGGACATCTTCTCTCTCCACTTGTCCAGGTATGTAGCGCGCAATCGGGAGTGACGAACTCTTTCCAACAGCACGCCACGCTCTTGGGCAACCCAGGCACGAATGACTCCTCGGAGCAGGGCATTCTCTTGGTTGAACATGAAATCTTCCGCCCGCCTCTCCATGATCTGTCGAAGTCCTAATTAGCAAAGGGTTGGCTTGAGACGTTCAGCCAGACATACGCGAAGCCGGGTGAAGCCTTTGCGCCACTTCGTGAGAGCTTTCTTCAGAATCCAGTGACGTCGCTGGTCCTGAGCCACTTGCGTGTATGCCCTGTAAGATAACGGCGGGTCTCATGAGTACTGTCGCCCAAGGTCTCTGAAGTAAGGCCCCTTACACTGCATTCCTCCAAAACCCAAACAGTCTTTCGACTAGCTGGGCATCGTGAACTCCAACGACAATCCGCTCGGTTCGGTTAAGCCGCACACGACGCTTCCAAACAGTCATGGCGTTCTCGACAGCCATACGATCTCGAGTTTCCACGACCCGATCAGCGATATCTTCGATGCCATCAATCTGACTGAGGCGCAGTCGTAGCTGGGAGACAAAGCGACGGAACGTGATTTGTTGGTCGAACTGGGTCGCTAGTCGGATAGCTTGAAGAGCCCGATGACGTCGAAGCCAAACCTGCCCGATGGCCAGTGAGTTTCTTCAACTATGTGCCATAACGAGCGCCCAGACTCACAGAGAAAGTTTCAGAGACTAGCCTCTCCTCGATCTTCTGCCTGACCAACCCCATCCTCCTTTTCATATCCTCCTGCCATTTCTTTCGCCGGCTTTCAATGTATGCGGCTTTCCATACCTTCCATACCGACCGCTTGAGCAAGACATTCGAGACATTGACCGCTCGGGTGTTCAAGTCCGTGTAGTAGGAAGCTCGAGAGTGCCATATGCGCAGCGAATGTCGAAGAGTGACATGGGCGCGAGCCAGTTCAACTTGTTCCGTGCGCCGCTATTTTAGCAATGATATGAGAATGGTTCAAGATACGGTCAAGAGCGGATAACGAACCTGGACCCACTGAAGACCACCGAGCCAAATGTAGAAACACGTTTTGAGAGCCCGAGACCGTCGCCAGTCATCCGCGTCTGCTTCCATGTCGAGTAATTTCCATGTTTTCTCGGCGTTGATCACACTTCCCCCTGGGGTGGTGGCGGCGGCGGGTGGGGGTTTCTTACCGGCGCTTGCTAACTTCAGCTTGCCAGCTCGGGCAGCAGCTTCGGCAAACTTTGCCAAGGTTGGGGGACCATTCGG